>JASDQU010947365.1:0-14786 GCA_032191745.1 Picea mariana
TATATATACCAAGGAGACATTTTCATTTTGAATCATCTTGTACTTGAACATTTAAGTGGGGTAAAAGGAGGTTTCCCCCTCGAAGAGGCTTATTATTTGAAATTATCTTTTTTTCAAGGCGTTGAGTACTTTTTCTGAGGATTTTCTATGCTATATTGATATTTGGTTCTTAACATGCTTGATTTCATCATTTTCCATTAGTGAGCGATGATACAATGTTCTATTAGGCAGTGATGCGTGGTGGGTTAGATCAATTGGATACTTGACTTGGCAGTGCATCGGTACCCTAGTGGGTGAGGAGAATATGTCTTTCTACTCTTCCACAATCTCGTCCACTTGCTTTTGCTGCAAACAAAGGCTTTGTGTATAGGTCACGACTATGTCGGTGACCTTCTTCTTACTGTTATCATGGATCACAAATAATATGAACTTCCCGATCTGTGAAATGACTTTACTACATTGCTTAGAAGATATTAAAGAAATAGTGGTAGGCGACGCTACCTTTAATAACTTGTACAATTCTCTACCAAAAGTAATAATAACACTGTGGGGTCTAGACTCATACACAACATGTCGCTTCCACAAATATGGTTGGACTAAAATAACATCACAAAATTTAAGAGGAGAAATATCACACAATACCTCATCTTTGAAGGGCTTGATGTTGTAGGGCAGATGACACTATTGGCTAATGTGGAGATCTTGTCCTTGGTGAATCTAGTCGATGGTGTAGGGTTGCGGCTGCAGTTTTATCGGAAGGTCCAGCTGCTTGACGACCTCTGCTAAAATTAGGTTCTTATGGCTGTCGCTATCAAAAATGAAATGCAATGGAGTCCCCTTTACCCACATATGTGAATGAAAGAGGTGCTTCCCTTCCTCTGGTTTTTCTGGTTCGCTTGGTTGGACTTTGGTGGTAGCGACAGTGGCACTGGGTTCAGCATCGATGATCCGCTTCCCACTTTCTGGATTTGTTTCAGAGTCAGAATATATCTATAACTCAGAATTTTTCAGCTTGGCCACCAGTGACTGCTCGGAGCGACATTATTTTATGGTATTCACACCATCTTCCCATGTCCTTCTTCGACTTCTCATTATCCTTATTGGGTTGTGTCTTGGATTGGTTATCCTGAGAGTAGCCATATTTTCTTTGTCCCTTGTTTTGTGGGTTTGGGATGCCTTTGCCGTACTTCGGTTGTGAGGAGTTTGTAGATCCAAACTCTTGCCTCTTCTGCTTAAATTTCTGATCAATATTGACATCATATCTATAAGCCGCACCTAATGATGTGATGTCCAGAAACTCCATTTATGTTTGAATGTATCTATGCATAAAACCATGGTATTTGAGCACCATATGTCATTTAGAGTCTTTGATACCCAATTTGGTGCGCAAGGTATGGAAAATATTAGTGAAATATGGTACTATCTGGTCCCTTTCCTAGCACAGCGTGGTCCATCTTGTGTACTTATCCTCGTAGCTTCCAATAGGGTAGTATTATTCTTTAATGGAATCCCTAAAGGAATTCCATGTGGGGGAAACCACAAATATTTTAGATTCCTTTATGGCCCTTTTCTCAGAGTAAGTATCCCACCAGTCCTTAACATGGGGGATGACGTTGAGGAGTGCAAAAGTAATCTTTTCCCTGTCATAAAAGTTGTGGATTGAAAAAATACCCTTTGAGCAGATTCATCCATTTATCTACAAAATCTGCATCTATCAATCCTTCAAATAATGGAATATAAAAATTTAGATGTACCTTGAAGGGGGTTGCATGGTCGCTTGATGAAGATGCGTCTCTTGTGGGAAGCTGTTGAAGGATTTGTGCAAAGTTGTCCATCATTTTGTTCCATTGTCTTGCAAGGGCTTCCTCGAGCAACATTTTAAAATGATATTATACTCCATCATATTTCTTCTCATCCCCCATGGGTTGTTTTTAATCTCGGTGTGGTCTATCTTGCAAAGGCTCGACTGGTTCAAGTCCCAACTTCTTGTACCCACGTCTTATCAGGGACATGCATGAAGAAAAATAAATGAAGAGAAGAACACTCTGATACCACTGATCCAGATTTATAAGTGGAATTAAATGAATAACATACTAAATGCAATAACACAGAAATATTAATAACAACAAAATACATCCATTGAACAATAAATTCTATTGAATAAATAAAATAGGATGAAATTGTAAAATTGCAGACTGAAAACAACTTGATCGAATGGTGGTAGTTATCTCTAAGAAGAGATGTGGCTGCTATGCGCATTTGTTTGAGTAGAATGATTAGAATGAGGCTCCATAGGAATTTTTAACATTACTCATGAATTCCAAAACCCTAGACATCCAAAAAAATAACCCTAGGATATGAAACACCATAAGTTATGTGGGCCCCGATGGGTAAGTTGGTACCTCAACTTCTCGAGGTCATAACTTTTGCATACGACCTTTGTTTTAGGTGCATGATAGCCTATTGTAAAGGTATTTTTGAGAAATACAAATTATGTCATCAAAATTTGACTTCGTCTATAGTTTGACTTTGGAAATCCAAAAAAGTATTTTTTAGGGCCCCAAAACAGACCTGGAAGTACACAAAGATGTATTGACATGAAAACTTCTAAAATAATCCAGTTGGATTTGGTGGGTGGCCACCCATCTCCACCTGGAAGCTGTGTAGGGCTTCAGACAACCCCAAAAGTGTAGAACCCACAATTACAAATAATTACAGAAGAACATGTTGAACTAACAAATGTCAAGAGGAGCCAGTTGGAATAGGTGGGTGGCCACCAATATCCATCTGGATCAATGGAATGGTGGAATAAGGTTATGTTCAAGAAGTGTTTCGATGGAAACCATAAAAAATGCATTGGCAATCCATTTGAAAACTTGAGAGGATCACATATTTGGAAACTTTTCAAAGATCTATTCCTAATAGTTTAATTTAAGTTAACATGGATTCCAGGTAATGGAAAGATAATTAACATTTTGAAGGATAGTTTCATGGGAAATTCATCATTGGAACAAAACTATGATTTTCTTCCTTTAAATATTTGGGTGGATAATCAGGTCTTGAAATATCTACTTGATATTTCATCATGGGATTTTGATTCTAGGTGCTAGTTGGAATGGTTAGTTGGATCACATCCAACCCACTTAACCCCTTTAGTCTCCTCTTTATTTTATTCTCTTAAAGGTTGTTCCCCACATGATATTCATGCTATTAATTGTAGGGTATGGTGAGCCTTATATTATAGTGTCAAGGATGGTTATTTTCCTCAAATATAGTCCATTTCCCTACCTCAACACTACAACATATGTAAACGTGCTTCTCATATCGACAAACTGCCCCAAATCAACATTGTCTGCTAGGTTATGGTTCATGGGAAGCTCTTGACCATAGAAAATATTAAGAAAAGTGGAATTCAAGGCCCATCTTATTGTGTCCTGTGCCTATCTAAAGCATAATTAATTCGTCACATCTTCTTAGACTGTACCTTCTCAAAACAATTCCTACATCTATCTTTGTAGGAGTTGGCCACATGATGAAAATCCCCGACTCTTGTAAATAAATGTTCTCTCGTTGGAATAAATTCTGTAGGGGATCCTTAAAAAAAATCAACCTTAAAAATAATCTAGTCTACTCTTCCCAAATTTATATGTTGGGAAATAAGGCTAGCTCGTAATAGGAAATATCCTCCAAGAATTAAACAATCCCATATCAATAATGGATAAAGAAGAATGCATTTCCATGGATTACATTAACTCAAGGGCCATAAAGAATCAAGATATGCATTGGATGGATCATGATGAGATAGGTTGGATTTCTCAACATATTCTCTCATCTCATTGCCAAGGACTTATCACTCGAAATCCTATTCATAGCAGATCATGGTAGCTTATGTTGAGTGAACATGATCTTTAGATATGGTAATTTCATCAGAAATACATCCTTCTCTTCTTTGATGGAGTGTCCAAAGGAAAACTAGGAGTGGAAGGTGTGGTGGGGGATTTTTTTTTTATCCCAAGGGACACATAGAAACAACCTTTGTTTGGGTTCTAGGGAACTCTACAAATAATCAGTCTGAAGTATATTCCATTCTTCAGGGCCTTCTTCTAGTTAATGAAGCTAGAAAAAGGACATTGATTTCTATATATGGATCTCACAAATAAGACTCCCTATAATAATATTTAATATCCCTAATAACACAGATCTGAAAAAAGGTATGCAAAAGGTTGCTTTCTTCTAGGTCGTAAGAGAACATATTTGATGGGATGAATTTCTAGCTAATGAAGCAACTAAGCTCAACATTGGGGTACTTAGGGAAAATGGGGCCTTATTTCCCAAGACACACCTTAACCCTTGTATACTATAATGGTTATGGAGACACTTTTCAACTTTACAAAAAAATATATGTCATGACACCATCACCTTCATTTAAACTTAAGAAAGGGATCGAGATATGAAATGAATTGACCTCTACTTTCCACATGCCAAAATAAACTCCCGACTGAAATTTTGAATCACTCTACATGTTTTATTAGAGTATAAATGGGATAATAGAGTGTTGTGTGGAAAGTTCGAGGAACATTGCATAGAGGAGGCCCGCTCCAAGATGAAAATAATTTCGAGTAAGGACTACCCTCTCTTTTTGGATTGTATGTTAGAGTTTCTATATGGTGAATATGAATTCAGTGGATGCATGGTGCTTTGTCATCTCTCAAATTTATAATTTTAGAATTTTTATGTCCATTTTTATGATTATTATGTAGTTCTGGTTACTTATTGATGTAGGAGCATCGCTCCAATCCATCTACGTGTCATCTAACCAGCACATCAAAGCATGTGTTTAATGGAGAGGAGAGGCGCAACCCTCTCACTTTAAAATTTCAAATTTGAATTTATTGTATTAAATAATTGTAAGGTTGGTAGAGCCAAAAGCCATGCATGTGCGTAGGCTTAGATAAAGGTTTCCTTCAAAAGTTGTAAGGCTGAGATCTAGATCCGATTTGGACTAGACAACCATTCAATGTAATTGAATGTAAATTAATTGAGAGTTGGTAAGGATGGAGGGAAGAGCGCGAGGAGCCCCATTTTGTGAAAAGATCATTTTTGTATCTGTAGGAGGAGGTTAGTAGATTCGATAGAGTTTGAGGGAAGAGCAGAGAAGAAGAGAGTGATATGAAAGGATATTTGAGACTCTGTTGCAGTCTGAGCTCTTACACATTGTAATTAGACATTGATGTTAATACAAACAGAGCAGTTTTTCCTGCATGTTGTTGTTCATGTGTTTATGAATTCATGAATGAATGTATTTATGTGTGATGATATGATGTAGATGTATGTTAGTTTGTGTTTGCAAGTTACAGAAAGAAGTCGTTGTCTGTTGGGTTCTTTGATTTCAAGTCTGGTTCTTTGAGGCTTCATGCAAGAGGTTGCATGATAGAATGCTATAGGTTATGTAAGCCAGTGCAACAAGTGCACTTCTAAATTCTGCACTTCTGAATTCTGCAAAATTTCAGACAGAGACGTACCAGGAGGGTGCACCAGAGTGAGTCTTAGAATCAGGGAGAAGCCTCAAGGTTGTTGAACACCTTAGAGGTGAATACTGTGTAGAGAAAGGCACAAAGAAAACAGAATCACTGAGGGTTCTAAAGAAGCTCTGCCAAGAGGGCATTGTGTGTGTGCATAGAGTGCATAGGAGGAACTGTATTTTGAGTTTAGGGAAGACAGAAATATTGAAGGTTCTGTAGAGGTCTACCAAGATGGAATTAAGCAGTTGCATAGAGTGCACCAGGGAACTCTATTTTGAGTTCTAAGGAAAAGGGAAGTGTCAAGGAGAAGGCACTTACAGGGTTACTGAATACCCTGTAGGCTCAGCAAGGAGTGCTTGAGCATAAGTTACCAGAGGGTGCTTATATCCCTTCAAGGAGAGAAAGGGACAAAGAAAATTTGAGGTCAAAGCCATAGATAAGCTTGGGATAGATAAAACAGTGGTGTGCAGGGACCCTGCAAGGAGTGTAGAGGTCGAGAAACCTTTGAGGTTTCAGAGTCGACAAATCTCAGGAGGGACAATGTCCTTAGAATACAGGAGGGAGCCGAGGATATAGGCTTCACAGCAAAGACAAAGGTTGAAGCCTCTTTGGAAAAATAAATCTTTCAAGGGAAAGAAAGAAGCATAAGCTCAGGGGAGCACAGCTGTCGTTGATTTAAGTACTGGAGAAAATATCTGGACCGTTGAGTTTCGAGTCCAGGAAGCAAGAGAAGAGAGCGCAAAAGAACATATCTGGGCCATCAGATCTAGTGCAGGGAGCCAATAGCCATTGGATCCAAGAGAAGGTGCATGAGTTTTAACCCTCGTATATGCAAAGGGAAGGACTTGTCAAAGTCCTGAAAAGATCAGGACCGTCCATCATTGAGAGGACGCGTGGCCGAAATCTAGAAGCCATCAGGGTTTCAAATACCGGGAGTTCAAGGAGAAGGATTCGTGAGACAAAAATTCCCAACTCACGAAATCCCGAAATCATTGTGACCATCCACAAGGAGGACATGTGGCAAGCTATCAAGGTTTCAAGGAAATCCTCAAAAGGAGATTTCAGCATTTCGGCTACCGGGAGATACAACGGGAAATAGTCAGAACTCTTGACCCACGAAATCCAGAAAGAATGTAATTCATCGGATCAGCGAAGGCTCACAGCCATTGATATCCCTTTGAAGTGGAATTTCAGCATTCCGGGACCCGGGAGTTCGAAGGGTCAAGAACTGTTGTAGCTGGAATCGCAAAATCCCAAAATCTTTCGAAGGAATAGCACCAAGTCACGGGATAGGGTCACATGGACAGGATCAAAGTGGGGATATTATCACTCGCTAGCCCTTTCAAGGTTCGACACTTTTAAGTTTTGGGGTTCGTAATTTCAGAAATATCGAGGACAAGGAGCTGGGCACTTTGAGTTGGAAAACCCCGAAGTTGCGAAATGCGACGTATCTTTGGAGTGGGGTTGCGGTCACACAATTCAACATTTCGAGGTTCATCTTTTCGACACTTCTAATGACAAGGAGCCATGGATCTTGGTGTTGAAACCCCTGAAGTCATGAAACCCGAAATCCGTTTCCGAAAAAGGTGATGGTCATATCTAGTGGCCATGATGGAGGTGAAGACTCATGCCTAGTGAATTTCTTGTGCTGGTGGAGTTTTCATGAAGGACATGTGGATTGAATTCATGGGGTTCCAGTGAGGGTTGGAAAGAACTAATTTGGTTCTGTGGATTCGAAGGAGATTGATCTCGTGTGGATCTTGGCCTGAGGGAAAAGGGGTCTATGTCATTTTTGGTATCAGAGCCACTTTCTATCTGTAGATTGCAGGAAGAGGGAGGCAGAGTAGATAAAAAAAATACTCTGATACATGTCAGTTTTGGTATGAGAGCTTGATTTTTATCTGTATATTTTAGGCAGAGGGAGCCAGAGGAAAAGGAAGACAGAGTGTTGAAGCTTTGTGATGACTTTTGCAAGGTGTGCATCAGTCAATAAACAGTCAGGTCGACTGTAAGAAAAGGCTAGAAGCACTCACGGTTGCAGAGTGACAACAACAGGTTTTCCAAGAGGGAAGACAGGAACAGGAAAATGGTTGTTGAAGGCCATGGACGTGGTGGAAAGAAGAACCACCACCAGCAGAGCGAGGCTAATATGGAAAAATAACTCACCAAGATAAGAGCGAGGATGGAGGAGCTTTCATTTCGAATGCAGCAGGATGCAAAATTGCGATGGGTATATGAATGGCCCATGAAAACGAAAGTGAAATGGCCAGTCAAGGAGTTATTGGCCCGAAGGAAACGGAGGCTGTTGAAGGAATGACTGAGGTATGTGGAAGACCTCAGGGTTGAAGAATAAGTGGTTCATGTGTGTGAACCAGAAGCTGGGAGAAATCTTAGTGATGATGAGGAGAAGAGATCACTGGAAGATCTGAGAGACTGCCAAGCAGGCAGTGAGGAATTCCCAATTTGCCAAGTGGGCAGGGAAAAGAAGATGAGATTGTTTGAAAGTCTCGGGAGCTTAAAAGTGAGTTCATGTCAGCAAGGAGTGCTGATGGAGATGGGATCGAGAGATCTCATAAATTTCCAAGTGGGAAGAGATGGAATTTCAAATTGCCAAGTGGGCAATAAAAAGATATCAAGTGAAGGTCTCATATACTGCCAGGAGGGCAGTGCTGAAAGTTCAAATTGCCAAGAGGAAAATGAGATGAGATCGTTGGAGGATCTCATAGACTTCCAACAGGGCAGAGAGGAAATTCCATAGTGCCAAGTGGACAAGGGGGAGCAGATGAACTCAGACGTGAGTTCATATCAGCAAGAGGAGATGACAGAGAAGGAAGGTCACAAGATCATTCTGATGATTGGAGGGATAAGAGTATCCATACCAAGAAACCGACTAGAGGTCAATGCATAGGATGAAGGTGCAGCATAGGAGGAAGGAAAGCTAGTAGAAACTGTCACAAAAGAAGAATTGGGGCAAACATCAGGAGATACCCCAGCAAAAGGAGAAGAAGATGAGCATTCAGAAGAATGGCTTAAAGATTTCAGCCAGGTAGTTGAAATAAAGACACCTGCAGCACTGAAGCTGACAACAGAAGAAGAGCATGAAGATAAGATACTCACTCCATGGGAGATGGAGTTGGAGATGCTGGAGGATTGGTTGAACCATCCAAAACTAGTAGATGACTACCATGAGGAGACATTCATGTAGATGTTAGAAGAGGAGAATTCCGAGGAATTGCTTGAAAATTTCAGCCAAGGAGCTGAAAAGTTGATGATGACTGTAATGTCGAGGGATGCAGCAAAAGATGAAGGAAAATTCCAATTTGAGGAGCAGTTGAAGAAAGATGGAGTTGAACTAGCAGAAGTAAAGTTGTCAAAGAAGGAAGCTGACCAACAACTCAGTGATAGGATTGCAGAATTGGACTCTACAGCAGAGTGGAAACTCAATGCCACAAAAGAGGAAGAAGATGGCATGGGAGATCTAGTTGATCTACCCATTTGCAGGGAAGAAGTGCAGTGGAGGAAGCTGCAAAAGGAGATCCAACCATAATTGAGGAGATCAAAAGGCTGATGATTAGATCAACAGAAGTGGTCAACAAAGAGAAGCTGGACAGAGGAGAACCTACCATAGCAGTAGGGCAATAGAAGCAAAAGCAACAACGAAACGATGGAGTGGATGGACAACTCCAGAGAATTGTTTGGGATCCAGGTGGATTTCAACAGCCATGTTGGGAAGCTCATGAGAAGGAGCTCATGAATTTTTCATAGCAGAGGAGTATGATGCAGGAGCATTGCTCCAAGCCAGCTACGCGCCAACCAACCAACACATCAAAGCATGTGTTAAATGGAGAGGAGAGGCGCAGCCCTCTCACTTTCAAATTTCAAATTTGAATTTATTGTATTAAATAATTGTAAGGTTGGTAGATCCAAAATCCATGCATGTGAGCAGGCTTAGATAAAGGTTGCCTTAAATAGTTGCAAGGCTGAGATCTAGATCTGATTCATACTAGACAACCATTCAATGTAATTGAATGTAAATTAATTGAGAGTTGGTAAGGATGGAGGGAAGAGCTCGATGAGCCCCCTTTTGTGAAAATATACTTTTTGTATATGTAGGAGGAGGTCGGTAGAGTTGATAGAGTCTAAAGGAAGAGAAAATAAGAAGAGAGAGATAGGAAAGGAGAGACGAGACTCTGTTGCAGTCCGAGCTTGAACACATTGTAATTAGACATTGATGTTAATACAAACAGAGCAGTTTTTCCTGCATGTTGTTGTTCATGTGTTTATGAATTCATGAATGAATATCTTTATGTGTGATGATATGCTATAGATGTATGTTAGTTTGTGTTTACATGTTACAGACATAATTCATTGTCTATTGGGTTCTTTGATTCCAGGTCTGGTTCTTTGCGGCTTCATGCAATAGGTTGCATGATAGAACGTTGCGGGTTCTGTAAGCCAGTGCAACGAGTGCACTTCTAAATTCTGTGGAATTTCAGACAGAGACATACCAGGGGGGTGCACCAGAGGAAGTCTTAGACTCAGGGAGAAGCCTCAAGGTTGTTGAACACCTTGGAGGTGAAGACTGTGTAGAGAAAGGCACAGAGAAAACATAATCATTGAGGGTTTTTTATAAGCTCTGCCAGGAGGGCATTGAGCATGTGCATAGAGTGCACAAGAGGAACTTTATTTCGAGTTCAGGGAAGACATAACTACTGAAGGTTCTGTAGAGCTCTACTAAGAGGGCATTGAGCAGTTGCATAGAGCTGACCAGGGAACTCTATTTTGAGTTCTAAGAAAAAGGGAAGTGTCAAGGAGAAGGCACTTACAGGGTTACTAAATACCCTGCAGGCTTAGCAAGGAGTGCTTGAGCATAAGTTGCCAGAGGGTGATTATATCCCTTCAAGGAGATAAAGGGACAGAGACACTTTGAGGTCAAATCCATAGATAAGCTCAGGATGGATAACACAGTTGTGTGTAGGGACCCTGCAAGGAGTGCAGAGGTCAAGAAACCTTTGAGGTTTCAGAGTCCAAAAATCTGAGGAGGGACAGTGTCCTTAGAATATAGGCAGGAGCCGAGGATACAAGCTTTGAAACAAAGACAAAGGTTGAAGCCTCTTTGGAACAAGAAATCTTCCAAGGAAAAGAAAGAAGCGTGAGCTCAGGAGAGCACATCTATCGTTGATTTGGGTACTGGAGAAAAGATATGGACCATTGAGTTTCATGTCCAGGCAGCAGGAGGAGAGAGCGCAGAAGAACATATCTGGGCCGTTAGATCCAGCGCAGGGATTTGATAGCCATCGGATCTAGGAGAAGGTGCATGAGGTTTAACCCTCGTATATGCAAAGGGAAGGACTTATCAAAGTCTCGAAAAGATCAGGACCGTCCATTGTTGAGAGGATGCGCGGAAGAAATCCAGAACCCATCGAGGTTTCGGATACCGGGAGTTCAAGGAGAAGGAGTCGTGAGACAAAAAGTCCCAACTCATGAAATCTCGAAAGCATCATGACCATCCACAAGGAGGACACGTGGCAAGCGGTCAAGGTTTTGGGGAAATCCCCGAAAGGAGATTTCAGCATTTCGGCTACTGGGAGATACAAAGGGAAAGAGTCGGAACTCTTGACCCATGAAATCTTGAAAGAATGTAAGTCGTCGAATCAAGGGAGGCTCAAAGCTGTTGATCTCCATTTGAAGTGTAATTTCGGCATTTCAGGGTTTGGTATTTCAACTTTCCAGGACCTGGGAGTTCGAAGGGTCAAGATCTGTTGCAGTCGAAATCGCGAAATTCAAACGTGAAAACCCGAAAGCTTTCAAAGGAATAGCACCAGGTCACAGGACAGGGTCACGTGGACAGGATCCAAGTGGGGAGCTTTTCACTTGCCAACCCTTTCGGGGTTCATCATTTCGGAGTTTCGGGGTTCGGCATTTTGGAGTTTCGGGGTTTGGCATTTCAAAAATCCTGAGGACAAGGAGCCGGGCACTTTGAGTTGGAAACCCCCGAAGTCGCGAAATGCAACGTATCTTTGGAGTGGGGTTGTGATCACACAATTCAGCATTTCGAGGTTCAACTTTTCATCACTTCTGATGACAAGGAGTCGGGGATCATGGTGTTGAAACCCCTAAAGTCGTGAAACCCGAAATCCCTTTCTGGAGAAGGTCATGGTCATATCTGGTGGCCGTGATGGAGGTGAAGACTCATGCCAAGTGCATTTCTTATGCCGGTGGAGTTTTCGTGAAGGACCTGTGGATCGAATTCGTGGGGTTCTAGTGAGGGCCCGAAAGAACTAATTTGGTTCTGCGGATTCGAAGGAGATTGATCTTGTGAGGATCTTAGCCCAAGGGCAAGGGGGTCTGCGTCACTTATTAGGGACTGTTATTCTTGAGTTTTGGGTCTCAGTGTCCTTGAAATGTGGAAATTAGGCATTTGTGTTCCCTTGTTTGTTGTGAATGTTGTTTGGTACTTTTGTTCACCCTTCTTCAGAAGGTTGAACTAGTCAAGTAGAAAAACCTAGGCCTTTGACTGGGATTGGAAATGAGATTATTCTTCATGTGGATATCACTTATCATTCATGGACTATAGAGAAGCTTAGGAATTCACAGGGTTCTCATAAGGAACAAAGAATCCATCAACAACAAAAGAAATTTTATTCGCTATGACCACTAAAGTCCATGAAAATGAGCATCAATGTACCTCTAAGTATTTAATGATTATCAATACTCTTTTTCAAGACAAGCAACAAATTTATTCTTTAGAGATAGGATGCTTCATTTTAAGGAATTTGGTCATCAAACTCAATAAAGGATCCCACTCTACTACTTCCAATCACAAGATGTCAGTGAAATGAGTCCAATAAGGTCTCAAGGAGGAAGATATTGTCCACCAAATGATCAAAGATATGGATTTGGGAAACTAGGATTCACATCCATGCAACATTGGACAAGATGAAGCCAATAACCACCATTTTTTTCATTTGTCTTTATGCTCTATAAAGTGATAAGAATCTTAGGCGTATTCTCAAGAATCTATACCTATAGGATATTTTGGAAAGTTATAAATACATATGTATGTAAATATGTGTTTTTGATATATTTTATCTAGTTCACCAAAGAAACTATGTCAACTTCCTCTATGTTCTCTATACTATTTAGCTTTGTTGATTTTTTTTTAATATAATTTTTCTCAACTTTATATAAAGAATGTATACCTATAGGATATTTTGGTATATTTTATCTATACCTATAGTTATAAATACATATGTATGTAAATATGTGTTTTTGGTATATTTTATCTAGTTCACCAAAGAAACTATATAACTTCCTCTATGTTCTCTATACTATTTAGCTTTGTTGATTTTTTTTTTAATATAATTTTTTTCAACTTTATATTTATATTTATATATATATATATATATATATATATATAAATATAAATATAAATATAAATATAAATAGGGCCTCTCTACTTTGTCATAGTGACACTCTTGTAAGCTTGGGCGTATATGCGTTATGTTAATTTTTATGGATTTCTTTTTCATATTGATGTTATCATATAAGAAGGGCCTCTCTACTTTGCCAGTGACACTCTTGTAAGCTTGGACCTATATCCGTTATGTTAATTTTTATGGATTTCTTTTGTTATATCTTTATGTATATATCTTATGATGTTGTTATATCTTTATGTATATATCTTATGATACTGACGATGGCCTTATTTTGATTTATTATAGTGCTTGTTGGGTTGTATTTGCAATCCTTTTATGGTATAAAAGTTATTTCATGTATAAATTTTGAAAATATTAATATTCAATTGACAATATGATGTAATGAATTACATTGTTATCACATAATTTATTATTTTATTTATGAAAATTAAAAAATATATAGTTAAAAAAAGGGTTATAAATGTAAATGTAAATATATGATATTAAAATTACAAAATATATATTTAGAAAATAAAGGTTATAAATATATTATATGATATTAAAATGACAAAATATATATTTTTTTTAGGGAATAAAGATCATAAATATATTATATGATATTAAAATTATAAAATATATATTTAGGAAATAAAAGTTATAAATATAGATGTATGTAAATATATGTATATTTTATCTAGCTCACCAAAGAAATTATGGAAGCTTCTTTTAAGTTTTTTTAGATGGAAGTTAACCCCCTGGGAATCCACCCCGATACTTCTCCACATAGTGGATGATATGGGAGTGGAAAGCAGCAGCCCGAGGGACTCGTAGCCAGGCTTGAACTTGTGACCTCTCCTCAACTGCGCACGTCTTGCCATGCGAGCTATCCCTTGTGACTAAGCTTCCTTTAAGTTATTCATGTTATTTAGCTTTGTTAAAAAGACATTCATATAATTTTTCTCAACTTTAATTAAAACAAAATATTCATGTAACAAGTTGATAAATGGGAGAGAGCGATGGAAACCAGTGCTGCAAGTGCCCAGGGAACGGTCTACATGATAGGAGCATCAAGTTACCTGGCCTCTTGGCATGTCAAATACCTTCTCCAAAGTGGTTACTACGTTAAGGGAACTGTAAGGGATATTGGTAATGAGAAAAAGATGGCTCATTTACTGAAGTTAGAGGGAGCAAAGGAAAGGCTGCAGCTGCTCAAAGCTGATCTATTGGATGATGGCAGCTTTGATGAGGCTATAAGCGGCTGTCAGGGCGTTTTTCACATGGACGCACCTGTGATTACAGTTGCGCCAGATCCCAAGACCTCGCTGAGTGGCGGCGTAAGGGATATGCAAATGGAATGGAACCCTAACGGGGAGAAGGAAGCCATGGTTCTTTGCAGGGTCGAGGTGGACTAGCAATCGACCACAGAGAAGAATCCCGAAATGGAAACGCAACCAGTCCCCGTAGATGAAGTCTTCGTCGTGCTTCCAGCACTAGGATGGAAGAGATGGTTCATCTCGTCGAGAAGATTAGTGGTCGGCATAGAGGAAATTGAGGAGGGCGGCTCCAACTAGTTCTCTGGCGAGAGAGAACCAACGATTTGGGACCAGATCAATGCTGAGAATAGACGGTGGGTGTGGCAAGTGCTAAATCCTAGCCACCGTTGTCGCTACCTTGATCTAAATTTCGAAATCCATTCAAATAGCAGAGACCTTACGAATCTTCGGCTCTTGGGGGATTCTCTGCCTTCGCTCTGGTGCAGGAATCTAGTTAAGAGTAATTCAAGAGCGAGGTTTCAGTCTGAATATCGCGGCAATACTAGCTCTGAGATTACGGCAAGCTTCCCCCT
>JASDQU010947365.1:14806-33024 GCA_032191745.1 Picea mariana
TTGACTGGGATTGGAAATGAGATTATTCTTCATGTGGATATCACTTATCATTCATGGACTATAGAGAAGCTTAGGAATTCACAGGGTTCTCATAAGGAACAAAGAATCCATCAACAACAAAAGAAATTTTATTCGCTATGACCACTAAAGTCCATGAAAATGAGCATCAATGTACCTCTAAGTATTTAATGATTATCAATACTCTTTTTCAAGACAAGCAACAAATTTATTCTTTAGAGATAGGATGCTTCATTTTAAGGAATTTGGTCATCAAACTCAATAAAGGATCCCACTCTACTACTTCCAATCACAAGATGTCAGTGAAATGAGTCCAATAAGGTCTCAAGGAGGAAGATATTGTCCACCAAATGATCAAAGATATGGATTTGGGAAACTAGGATTCACATCCATGCAACATTGGACAAGATGAAGCCAATAACCACCATTTTTTTCATTTGTCTTTATGCTCTATAAAGTGATAAGAATCTTAGGCGTATTCTCAAGAATCTATACCTATAGGATATTTTGGAAAGTTATAAATACATATGTATGTAAATATGTGTTTTTGATATATTTTATCTAGTTCACCAAAGAAACTATGTCAACTTCCTCTATGTTCTCTATACTATTTAGCTTTGTTGATTTTTTTTTAATATAATTTTTCTCAACTTTATATAAAGAATGTATACCTATAGGATATTTTGGTATATTTTATCTATACCTATAGTTATAAATACATATGTATGTAAATATGTGTTTTTGGTATATTTTATCTAGTTCACCAAAGAAACTATATAACTTCCTCTATGTTCTCTATACTATTTAGCTTTGTTGATTTTTTTTTTAATATAATTTTTTTCAACTTTATATTTATATTTATATATATATATATATATATATATATATAAATATAAATATAAATATAAATATAAATAGGGCCTCTCTACTTTGTCATAGTGACACTCTTGTAAGCTTGGGCGTATATGCGTTATGTTAATTTTTATGGATTTCTTTTTCATATTGATGTTATCATATAAGAAGGGCCTCTCTACTTTGCCAGTGACACTCTTGTAAGCTTGGACCTATATCCGTTATGTTAATTTTTATGGATTTCTTTTGTTATATCTTTATGTATATATCTTATGATGTTGTTATATCTTTATGTATATATCTTATGATACTGACGATGGCCTTATTTTGATTTATTATAGTGCTTGTTGGGTTGTATTTGCAATCCTTTTATGGTATAAAAGTTATTTCATGTATAAATTTTGAAAATATTAATATTCAATTGACAATATGATGTAATGAATTACATTGTTATCACATAATTTATTATTTTATTTATGAAAATTAAAAAATATATAGTTAAAAAAAGGGTTATAAATGTAAATGTAAATATATGATATTAAAATTACAAAATATATATTTAGAAAATAAAGGTTATAAATATATTATATGATATTAAAATGACAAAATATATATTTTTTTTAGGGAATAAAGATCATAAATATATTATATGATATTAAAATTATAAAATATATATTTAGGAAATAAAAGTTATAAATATAGATGTATGTAAATATATGTATATTTTATCTAGCTCACCAAAGAAATTATGGAAGCTTCTTTTAAGTTTTTTTAGATGGAAGTTAACCCCCTGGGAATCCACCCCGATACTTCTCCACATAGTGGATGATATGGGAGTGGAAAGCAGCAGCCCGAGGGACTCGTAGCCAGGCTTGAACTTGTGACCTCTCCTCAACTGCGCACGTCTTGCCATGCGAGCTATCCCTTGTGACTAAGCTTCCTTTAAGTTATTCATGTTATTTAGCTTTGTTAAAAAGACATTCATATAATTTTTCTCAACTTTAATTAAAACAAAATATTCATGTAACAAGTTGATAAATGGGAGAGAGCGATGGAAACCAGTGCTGCAAGTGCCCAGGGAACGGTCTACATGATAGGAGCATCAAGTTACCTGGCCTCTTGGCATGTCAAATACCTTCTCCAAAGTGGTTACTACGTTAAGGGAACTGTAAGGGATATTGGTAATGAGAAAAAGATGGCTCATTTACTGAAGTTAGAGGGAGCAAAGGAAAGGCTGCAGCTGCTCAAAGCTGATCTATTGGATGATGGCAGCTTTGATGAGGCTATAAGCGGCTGTCAGGGCGTTTTTCACATGGACGCACCTGTGATTACAGTTGCGCCAGATCCCAAGACCTCGCTGAGTGGCGGCGTAAGGGATATGCAAATGGAATGGAACCCTAACGGGGAGAAGGAAGCCATGGTTCTTTGCAGGGTCGAGGTGGACTAGCAATCGACCACAGAGAAGAATCCCGAAATGGAAACGCAACCAGTCCCCGTAGATGAAGTCTTCGTCGTGCTTCCAGCACTAGGATGGAAGAGATGGTTCATCTCGTCGAGAAGATTAGTGGTCGGCATAGAGGAAATTGAGGAGGGCGGCTCCAACTAGTTCTCTGGCGAGAGAGAACCAACGATTTGGGACCAGATCAATGCTGAGAATAGACGGTGGGTGTGGCAAGTGCTAAATCCTAGCCACCGTTGTCGCTACCTTGATCTAAATTTCGAAATCCATTCAAATAGCAGAGACCTTACGAATCTTCGGCTCTTGGGGGATTCTCTGCCTTCGCTCTGGTGCAGGAATCTAGTTAAGAGTAATTCAAGAGCGAGGTTTCAGTCTGAATATCGCGGCAATACTAGCTCTGAGATTACGGCAAGCTTCCCCCTTTTTGTAAAGACCATTGCCGGATCTTCTCTCTACTTGCAAGCTCAAGACTCAAACTCCGCTTTTGAGCTCAAAACCCAAATCCACCAAGCTACAGGTACTTTGCCTGGGTTCCAATGACTAATCTTCTAAGGATGACAGCTTGGAGATAGCTCTCTGCTACGGGACTACAGGAATCTAAAAAATGCAACCATTTCTCTCACTTATCGTTTTCATGGAGGAGCGCCTTCAGTCACTCATCCAAGCTCTTACAAGTAGGCCATGAAATCAGGGACTTTCGCTCCTTCGGGGTTCAAAGCTAAAGCTTCAAAAGTAAAGGAGCCCTTTGGATCTACCTTCATTGTGGAATAGTGCGCAGAAACTCCAACAATAGAAGTCGAAGATCCCCAAGTCTATGGCTATGCCTTTATCTACCAAGCAAAAGCCCTCATTTGTCGCTTCAATGAACTTTGGCCCTCGGCCCCTGCGCTAAAGGAATGGGTTAACAAGACCTGGTCAGAAGGTCATGAGTTGTTCTTTTGCTCCAAGGGGTTCTTCATCATCAACTTCTCCACAGAAGCCGAATGTCTACGCGTGATAGAGCAAGGTCCTTGGTTCTGGGGCAGATCTAGTCTCTCCATGCAGAGATGGTTCCCATAATTCAATCCACTGACCATGACAGCCATGACTACACTGGTCTAGGTAAGACTACCCAATCTACCCCTACATTTCTATTCTTCGTCCTTTTTACCCACCCTCGGCAATGCATTGGGTAGATTTATCAAGATAGACACAGACAGAATAGTGAAAGGCTTCATCACTTTCATCCACATATGCGTTGAAATTGACCTCAGTCAAGGTCTTCCAGATAGGATTCTTATAGACTAGGATGAGGGAGATCCTTTCATATAGATGGTCGATTATGAGAACACCGCCTTCAGATGTCTCTCCTATCAGCAAACAGGGCACCTATAGGCAACTTGTCCTCTTTCCTCAATCCCTCCCTCAACTTCTGGAGCACGAAAAAGAGCCAATGGTTGGCAAGGACCAAAATCTCACAAAAGCCGCCCGAACCCTTCCTCTGACAACAAGCAACATCACAAAGACTCTCCAACTCCTCTGCCTTCCTCAATGCCTTTGCAGCCCCCAACTTTCGCTCAGCAACCAACTATTAACCCAAAACACCAGCCCGCGGCCTCGGCACAAAATCCTGAAGATTCAGAAGTCATGATTCCAACTCCCGCAATTAAGTCCTTGCACCCACCTCTCGAAAAGGGGGAACCAATTGACACAATCATGATCACAACCTTGCTCCTATGGACTCAGAAGCCACCTCATGAATCAGACAACTCATACAGAGACAAAGAAGCACCCCTGGATTCAGCAGCTCAAGATTATGGCACTTCCTCAGACCATCTGGCTTTGGTGGTAAAAGTTGCTAAGCCTACCAGCTCCTCTGGTTGGATTGATGTTCGTAAGAAAAAAGGTAGAAAGGATCCTCACCGGCCAACACAATGATCTGCCCCTTTCTCCTTATATTGTAATGTTTCATCTTGCTTTGCCCACACGCTCTATGGGGCTCTCTTTTAGCATAGGCTAGTTTCAAGTGATCCCCTGTTCTCTTTCTGAGGGGTCTTCTCCCATCAACAAATCAATGTATCACTTTGCACTTTTTCATGCATTGAATAGAAGGATTCTCCCACTTTTTTACTAAAAAAACAAAAAACAAGTTGATATATGAATTTATGTCCAAATTTATATATATATATATATATAATTTAAAATATATAATTCAAATTACAAAGATATATGAAATTTTCATATGAGGAGGGAATTTCTACTATGACGCTTTGTAAGCTTGAGGATATAGGTATTATGTTAATTCTTATGCATATATTTTGTTATATTTTATGGTGATGGTGAGGACCTTATATTGCAACAGTGTGTGACACTATTGTAAGCTTTGGGCTACAAGTGTTATGTTAATTAAAATGATTACAAAGATATATTTTTATATTGATGTTATCATATAAAGAGGGCCTTTTTATTGTGACATTCCTATAATCTTCGGGTTATAGGCGTTATGTTAATTCTTATGGATTTATTTTGTTATATTTTATGGTGATGGTGAGGGCCTTCCACTGTGACACATTTGTAAGCTTGGAGCTATGGGTTTTATGCTAATTCTTATAGATTTATTTTGTTATATCTTATGGTGATGGTAAAGGTCTTCGTTTTTTTATTGTTACATTTGAAACCCTTTTTATTGTTATTATGGTATAAAAATCACTCCTAATATCTTGATAATGGTGAGGGCGTTCTTTTAATTTATTATTGCATTTGAAACCATATATATAATAAAATTTGACAATATGTTATAATGAACTATTTTTTTATCACACAATCCATTATTATATTTATTAAAATTACAAAATACAAAATATATATTTAGGAAATAAAAAATTTGACACTTTTATTATTATTATTATTATTATATAATAATAAAAAAATTAATAATATGTTATAATGAACTACCTCGTTATCACACAACCCACAATTATATTTATCAAAATTACAAAATATATATTTAAGAAATAAAGATTATGGTATTTATTCATGTAGCATAAGATTAAGTTTTTCTTTTCCATAAAACTCACAAATATAATTTGATATGTTTTTGAAACTTAATATTCTTATTGGTCCTTTATTTTTATCTCTTTACCTTAAATACTTTTTTAACTTTTATTGTGTTTGTTGTTTTTTTTTCATTAAGGAATTTAGGATTTTCCTAAAACCAAGGACAAGGACTTGGTCCACATTATTTTCCTACTGACATCATTATTTCAAATGTGCCACATTACTCCTCTAATATTTTCATTGTATTCCTATTACTTCAATTATGCCACATTGTTCCTTAATATTTTTATTATAACATCATTATTTCAATTATGTCACCCCCGATTTATTATTAATCTTTTTTTATACTATTTAATTTTTATATTTTTACTACCAAATTTCCACTTACCAAATTTGGTCAAGGACTCCATTTCCTTTACCATGGAAATCCTCATCCTTGAAAAACATTAGAATCTTGTATCCTTGCCTTACCTTATACAACATTTCACCCACAATATAACTCTACGAGTCTTACAAGCCTCCCAATGTTTTCATCTTACTTAGAAATTGAAAATCAAATCCAATATCCACACTCAAATACAATATTTATAATTTTTGTTATAAAGATTTAAATTTTACTTCCAATAGGAATTAGAGTGAGGTTTTATGTATCTCATGGTTAAAAAATGTAAGTTAAGACTATTTTTGTAATTTTTAATATTTTATAACAATATCACTTCCCATTAACAGTTATAGTTATGTTGTGTCTATATATCCATTATTAAAAAACTTGAAGTAAAAATACTTTTGTAATTTTGAATATACTATAACAATATTCCATTCAATTTATATCTATCCGTAAACAACGACTTCTTTAATCACGAATTGTTTTTGGTAAATTTAAGGGGTCTCCCCTTTCCATTATCAAAATTGAATGCTTGTTAAAATTTAGCATTAATCACAAACCAAAATAAATAAAATACAAGTGTGATATTTTATTCTAAATTCAGGTATGTGCTACAAATGCACATCAAAGATCCTTCATGAATCTTTTATATCGATGATCACTAATAAGACAATGTCTTATGGGTTAATCACTTATGAAGGTGTGGACCCGTTTCTAGATGGTTAGAAATTCATTGGGTGAATGGTATATCTAGACAAGAAAATATGTTGCATGGAAATGATATTGGATGATATAGGAACATACTTGGGGTTTTGGAAATCCTTTCATACACAAAAGTATATTTCTATATTTTTGGTAGCAATATATTTTTGGTAACAATATGGGTTCAATATTTTGATCATTGCACTCTCATCTCTTACAATTAAGGTGTGAAATTTAGATATGATATAAGGATACATTCCTTTATATTTTCAATGAATTTAATAAAAAATATTCAACAACTTTAATAAAAAAATATTGAATTGAAGTACTATGCGTATATTTAGAACCATCACCCAAAAATATCTTGGTTTTTGTAGTAATAGGGGGTTAGTGTTTTGAACAGAGTGCGCTCAATACTTGGAGTTAGAGTCTAAATTTTTAACATCTTTTATATGACATTTCCTTTACCTTCCATTCAAAGTTCATAAAAAAATATGGAGCTTACAAGTTGCACCTAAGCCAAACATAGACCATGATAGAAAACTTGGAATTCCTGCCATGTGTTTATTTTTCTGATTTAAATTTGAATATCAAGCAATGAAACCTTGGTTGTATAAAGAAGTTAAAGATACAATTATTAACCATGTATTCATTAACTAAATTCTTGGGATACCCAATTAATTGAAAATACTGAGGAACCAAAGAGTCATGGCCTCATAGCCTAAATATTTGGGATATTGATGTAATAAGGGCATTTATCTCTCCATTGTTTTGGTCTTCTATAGTTGTTAGTAGTGTTTTGTGATCCAAATACCTATGCATAATCTATGTGAATGTAATAAGGCCTAAGAACATTGGTCATTGTTATTAATAAAAGTTTGGACAATTATAATGTGTATTAAATATTCATTCCATATTGGATATGTACTTAATTTAATTCTTTGTTGAGTATATAGTATTTTTCTTTTGTTGTACAATTTTGATTTGTAGGCCCGTGGATACTGCATCATTGGAACTAATTGTGTTATTGTTAATGTTATTGAAGATTTCAATGAAAACTTCAAATTGTCTCATGCATCAAATGATAAAAATAACATTGTTTTAAGCTTTATGGGCCTTTATTAAGTGGGATCTGTCATAGTTAGTTCAACGCATTGTGTGCTAACTACCACATTTTGCGATCCATAAATGGTAGGCATGTGGATTTTCCATTTGGCCAATACAAATCCGAATCATGGAATAAGAAAAATACTGTGTCTCGTATTTTCACTATTAGATTGTAAAACACTACTATGTAGGAGGATTATACCTCATTGTGCAATTTGGAAATCATTACCATTCACCACATAAAAAACTTTGAATTGAGAAAACATAATGTAACATTGATTTGATATGGAATATGAGTTGAGCTATGAAATGTTGTTGTGGGTATGTTTTACACAATCCAAAAATCATTGTAGGTGATTATTAGTAGTGCCCATAAACAATAAAAGGACCAATAAAAGGATTTAAGTACTATGGTGAGTGGTAATGAGCTGGTGAATTTTTCATCTACTAACCAAACCAAAAATTACAAGCAATAAAACACACTAGATTCACACCAACAATTAAGTGCACCATAATCAACAAAGATTTATTCTACTAGGGAAATCCTTACAAAGGGTGAGCTATGCATTCTCATAAATCTCATGCATTGTTACTCACAATTTTTTTTGTAGATGGCCATGGCTTAGAGACACCTTCTCTCATCATGGATAGGCTCTTTAACTCCTTCATCCTTCGATATTCAAGCATGTTTCATTTTTCAAGCTCTCATCTATGTTCTTCAATCTTCCCAAATTCTCTTTACATATCCCTTTTGTTTTCCTTCTTCACTATCGCCTTCATTTTTAATGGGATGCCTTGAGAGGATAACCATCACAATGGTTCATTTCCACTTCCAAGTAAATTTTGGAAATTTTCTCAAATTTTCCCCCCAAAAAAATAAAATTACAAGGCTTATAACAAATTTACAAGAGGTTTGGAGAGGATCCAATTGGGTCACACCTCCCCATTTTCAAGATTTTGGTTCCAAAAAATGGGCAATAAAGGATATAGAAGCACATGGCCTCCATTTTCTTCTCCATATCCAACATTCCATAACTAACAAAGGTTGCTTGCTTCTTTCTTGTCTACCCTAGTCTTGCTACTAGAGGAATTATTCTCTCTATCCATTTATGTGGTTTGAAGAAGTATGTCTTTCCATCCTTGACCAAGTGATATTTTTTTTCTCTCCTCTAGAAGGTAGAATCCATGTCCCATAGGTACGGGCTACCAAACATCACTCCACAGGTGTTTAATGGTGAAACTTCACATTCTACTTCATCAACATAGCTAATATTAATGGAAAAAATGATTTTACATCTCCAAGTGATTCTCATAATATTTTTCCCTTGCAACCATGCTAGTGAACTTGGTTACACTAGATCATAAGTTTCTAGGCCAATCTCATCAACTAATGTTTCAGAAACCATATTACATTGGCAAGTAATGTCAAATAGAGTAGTTACCTTCCAATTATTTACTTGAACTTTGATTCAGAATAAGGCATGTTTATCTCCACTTGCCTTTGGACACTGCAATGTGGTGCAAACTATGGATTCATCCATAAAAGAGGTTCTTTATACCACTTCTTCTTTTGTCTTGGTATCCTTTTCGTTTATCTTGGACTTTAACCACTTTAGACACAATTTTGGATGAATTTTGTAGCACTTCTCTTCCATGTTCCCATCGACATCACAATGTTTTCAATTTTGATTAGGATACCTCTTTTTTTTTAACAGTGGCTACCATCTTCTTGTCTCTTTTCTTGCTATTTTATTCTTGACCCATATGTTGTTATCTCATTTTGGATAAAATTGGATAATGGATATTGGGGATAAAAATGTGGTGAATGATATTGGTTCCCAAAAATAATGTTTTGATTCATGTGGTGAATGATAATGGTTCCCAAAACTGCACTATGAGGTACAATCTTCCTACATTGAAATGTTTTACAGTCCAATAGTGAAAAGAGGAGACAATATTTTTCTTATTTTGCAATTCGAATCTGTGTTGGAAAAACAAATAGGCCATGGGCCTACCATTTACAAATCAAAAGGTACCAGAGAAAGTTATAAAGACTTAGAGAACACCTGCATGGTAAACACCCATAGCTACTACCAAAATAGTGGAAAATAATTGTTGTCAAGACTACATAGAAGCAAAGGACCACCTATGGCAGGAATTCCACATGTAGAACATGATAGGGGAAGAGGAATCGAGTTGTGCAATGGTGTCATGGGTATGTTTTACATAATCCAAAAATTGTTGTAGGTGATTATTAATAATGCCCATAAACAATAAAAGGATTTCATCATTTTGGTGAGTGGCAATGAGCTGGTGAAGTTTGCATATACTAACCAGAACATAACTTACAAGAAATAAAACACACTAGATTCATAGCATCAATTAAATGCACCATAATCAACAGAGGTTTATTTTTCTCTAGAAATTCCTTACAAAGGGTGAGTTATGCATGCTCAAAATCTCATGCATCAACACTCATTTTTTTTATGGACATGTCTCAAAGACATCTTTTCTCATTGTGGACATTATTGATGACTCCTTCGTCCTTTGATCTTTAAGTAGGTTGCACTCTTTGGGATCTCATCTTTCCTCTTCAAGCTTCCCAAGTTCTCTTTGCATCTCCCCATTGGTGTTCTTATTCACTACAACATTCATTTTTAATGGGGTACATTGGAAGGCCAACCATCACAATGGTTCCTTTCCACTTTGAAGTAAATTTTGGATGTTTTCTCAACTTTTCCCAAAAAAGAAAAAATTACATGCTTATTACAAATTTACAAGAGATTTAGTGAGGATACAATTTGGATAATGAATATTGGGGATAAAAATCATTCGATTTATACATATCCACAAGATAGGGTAGAAGTCAAATTTCAAAGGAAGTCACATTGTTTCATAGATGTTCAAAAAAAGAAGGTTACATAACATTAAATCAGGCTACAAATGTGGATGAGCACCATGTTATTAAAAGAAACAAATTATGGCCTCTCTTGTTCAAGGTGCTAGTGAAAGAACAAATATTGTCTTTGAATAATTGCTCATCTTTGGTGCTATTAAAGAGCATAGTTCTTTGTCCAATATATAAAATGGTGGATGAAAAAGAGGTTTGATGCTCGAGATATAGAATGATTAGAAGGTACAACCTCAACAATGAACAATAACCACAACCTTATTAAGTTCTTGGGAGTAAAAATGACAAAATGGTCTTACAATGACCTCAAATGGATAAGGTTGGGTGCTATTATTGAGTATCGCTAAATTGGAACTTTATGTAACAAGCCTAGAGAAGAATTTTGTTCAGAGGATGTTGTTCGCTAAAATTGATTCATTGGGGAAGAGGAATCGAGTTGTGCAATGGTGTCATGGGTATGCTTTACATAATCCAAAAATTGTTGTAGGTGATTATTAATAATGCCCATAAACAATAAAAGGATTTCATCATTGTGGTGAGTGGCAATGAGCCGGTGATGTTTTCATATACTAACCAGAACATAACTTATAAGCAATAAAACACACTAGATTCATAGCAGCATTTAAATGCACCATAATCAACAGAGGTTTATTTTTCTCTAGAAATTCCTTACAAAGGGTGAGTTATGCATGCTCAAAATCTCATGCATCAATACTCATTTTTTTTATGGCCATGTCTCAAAGACACCTTTGCTCATTGTGGACATTATTGGTGACTCCTTTGTCCTTTGATCTTTAAGTAGGTTGCACTCTTTGGGATCTCATCTTTCCTCTTCAAGCTTCCCAAGTTCTCTTTGCATCTCCCCATTGGTGTCCTTATTCACTACAACATTCATTTTTAATGGGGTACATTGGAAGGCCAACCATCACAATGGTTCCTTTCCACTTCGAAGTAAATTTTGGATGTTTTCTCAACTTTTCCCAAAAAAGAAAAAATTACATGTTTATTACAAATTTACAAGAGATTTAGCGAAGATCCAATTTGGATAATGGATATTGGGGATAAAAACCCTTCGATTTATACATATCCACAAGATAGGGTGGAAGTCAAATTTCAAAGGAAGTCACATTGTTTCATAGATGTTAAAAAAAAGAAGGTTACATAACATTAAATCATGCTACAAATGTGGATGGACACCATGTTATTAAAAGAAACAAGTTATGGCCTCTCTTGTTCAAGGTGTTAGTGAAATAACAAATATTGTCTTGGAATAATTGCTCGTCTTTGGTGCTATTAAAGAGCATAGTTCTTTGTCCAATATAAAAAATGGTGGATGAAAAAGAGGTTTGATGCTCAAGATATAGAATGATTAGAAGGTACAACCTCAACAATGAACAATACCACAACCTTATTAATCTCTTGGGAGTAAAAATGACAAAATGGTCTTACAATGACCTCAAATGGCTAAGGTTGGGTGCTATTATTGAGTATTGCTAAATTGGACCTTTATGTAACAAGCCTAGAGAAGAATTTTATTCAAAGGATGTTGTTGTTGAGGGACAAATGCTCATAGTATAGCTGTTAGGCTAACATTGTGCAATATGAGTGGGTAGGGAAAAGGGCAATTTTTATTGAGATTTAGATGTTATTGATGAGACATACAAAGTAGAGGTTTGAAGGTAGAAGCTCATGGAAATAAAGAGGGAAAACAAATATTTATAAGGAATGACTTTCACGGATGTGATTATCATCATATTAGTGTGGTCATTAAAGGGAGGATTGAAAGGACGTACAATAAAAATATGTGGGAAGAGATTTGCATTGATTGAGGCACAATGACAATATATGGAATATAATAGACAGATTAAGAGCAATGATGATTAATGTGCCTTAACTTGAGAAAACACTTCCATAATTGTCACATTGTAATGATGTGTACCATATAAGAGATAATAAATTAGTAGTAGATAATTTATTCACTACTTCAATTAAAATTAGTGACTCTTTCTCTATTGGTTTGGGATGAGATTTTTATGAATATTTCCACAATAATCTAGCTATAGATAAAATTAACTCATAGGAGGGAAACTTTTAAGGACTAAATTGGACTCATGAGCTAATTTTCCATGCTTTTCCCCAAAAAAAGATTCACCAATTTCCACTTTTTCAAAAAATGGTTCTCCCATATTCTACACGATAAAAATATTTTACCTTAAAAATAGCCAAAACTTTATAGAAACTATACAAAATCCTTAGAAATTTGAATATTTTTACAAAAATTAGCCAAACATTTTACACCTTTCATATTAAAAACTAGTAAAATTGGCTAGGTTTCTATATTTTAAGATAAATTTATATTCTTAAAATTATTAGTGATCCATAGCCTTCATTTTGAATGTATAGATCCTTATTGTACACTCCTTTAAATATTTATGAAAATGTATAAAACTTCAACGCAACAACTCCACTTATTTTTATTTTATTTCTCTTTAATCTTACATACTTATTAGTCCCTTCCATGGGACTATAGCAATGAGTTTGTTTTTGATGTGACATTAATTTTATTTTTACCATAAATTTGTATATGCAATGTAATGTTTAACATAGGAAAACAAATATATATTTTTGGATATAGTAAAAATATTTGTGTTTCTCATTTCGAATTGGTTGATAGAATTGAAATATTATTGTTCCCTTCAATATGTAGAATTAATTACATAATCAATGAATTTCACCAATCACCACATCTATATATAAAAAGTGTGTACTATGTATTTATTATTATGCATTATTAAATTTATATTATATTTATTATCTAATATATTATTTATTATTATATTTATATTATATTTATTATCTAATATATTATTTATATTATATTTATTTTCTAATATAATAGATATTATATAAAAATATATATTATTAAATTTGAAAGGTTTATTTTCAAAAATAAAAAATGAATATTTTTAAAATGTAATTTGCATTTGTCTAGCTTAACTTAATTTGAAGGAAATTTAGGTTAATCCCAAAACTATACAACATCCACATTAAAGTAAAAATTTGGTTAGAGATCCTAGCCAATATTGCATATGACAAATCTATAAACTAAGTGTCATGGAGTAGCACGTCTTCCTCCATTCCTTGTGAGTCTAGGTCAAATTCTTTGAATTTCAATCTTTGTGACAGTATAAGTGCTAATTTTTTTCATTTAAAATCTTTACAAATTAATTTCTTTTAAAACTATGAAACTAGCCCCTAGTTAACATATTGTTCATGTTTCACAGTAATCATCGTCATCAATAATTATAGGCTGTCATCTATCATCTCCATTTCCAAATCTACTTGGCAGGGACTAAGCTGCCATGCAACCCTTGTTTCTATTTTATTTCTCTTCAATATTATATATTTAGTAATGTATGTATATCTTGTTCATATAACTAAAAGTTTTTACATTATTATTAAATTTCATATTAACATTTTATGATGGAAATCCATACTTACGATTAGAAATTCACACTTTAAATTTAATAGAAATCCTATCTTTATACTTTTAAATATTCACACTTTCCAATTCCATAGTCACGTTCAATCACACAGTCTAAACAAGGCCGCATGGCAGCGTAGTCCCTGCCAATGAGGTTAGAAAACAAATTGTGGAAAATGGAGTCAAACTGTAAATGAAATGAAGTGTTTGGTGCAAAATGTATATGACGGAAATTGTGTGCAACATGTATATCACGGAACATGTGGAAAAAGCAAATGACGCTTGGCAAGCAGAGCACCATCTATTTTTTGAAAGTATATAACAAACATATATTTTTTGAAACTATATAAGAAACTACAAATTTATTGAAAGTGGAAGAATAAATCTTGAAATTCAAATGCATTTGCCATATGGATTAGTGAAACATAAAAATATATGAAGACATAAAATTAAAAGGAGATAATAAATAAAAAAATTTAAATGCATTTGTAAATGAGGCTTGCATTGTAGAGCACCATTTATTTTGAAATATATAAAAAAATAAAAGTCTGTAACATATAAAAAAGTATGACAAATGCATTTGTCAAACAGACTGGTGAAAGATAAGAATGTATGAAAACATAAATTTAAAAGGAGATAAGAAAACATTTTTATTTGAATTATGACAAAAAATAAAAGTTTGTTACATACCACTGGAAATTGTGAAATATACAAAAAAATTAAAGCTTGTTATATATAAACCGGAATTTCAATGCATTTTTCATGTAGACTGGGATTGGGGCTCCCACAGAACATTAGAGAAAAGTGTACAAGAAACGAGATTGTGGAAAGAACATAGAGTGAAATACTTGCAAAAAAAATAAATGGAAAGGTATAAGTGTTTGCATGTACATCTCTATTTAAGAAACTAGAATAACTGGGTTGATAAACAAAGCAGGATGCGATCAATATTTTTACAGTGAGGGTACATACGATCCCTTTGGCTATTTGCTTGCGGTTTTCGTTTCATTGATGTCGCTGACGACTACGGTTTCAAGGATGTCCTCGATGACTGCTGGAATGCTGGAAAATGCCTGTTGCCTTTCGTCGATAGCTTGTTTCAATTGTCTTTCGAGCCATTCTTCAATGTAGCTTCTCATTGGGGAGACGTTGATCTCATTCCAGATTTTTATGTTGAAAAGATCACTTTCTAATTCTCGAGGTCGATAGAAATATTAGAGAGAGCCTGATGAATTTCCTCGTTTTGTATTGTATATTTGACTAGCCAGTTGTGGACATGAGCTTGATCAAATTGAAGGATGTTGTAAAAAAATTCCAGAGACAAGGCCTTAAACATAGAAACTTGTTTATCGAACTCTTGCTTGGTTAAGGGAAAGGAGTTTGCGATTAAGTCGCGGTCTTGGAAGTCATTGGTTTTCCCGGCTAAGTCTATATTTGACAACATTGTGAATAATTTATCTTTGTTCGATATGGCTTGTTCACGTGACTGAACAATGAGATGCAGGTTCTTCACTTTTTCTTTCCAAAATGAATTCAATTGATCGATCTAGTTTTTGGATGGAAGATCTTCTTCTCTTCTTTTTGTTTCGGTCATATTGTTGACACTCTTGCCAAAAGGAATGATCATTTTTAAAAAGAATTTTTCTTCATATTTTAACTCGGCCTGCAAATGATCGAGAAAACTATGTACCCTGTTTCCAATGGAAGTGATGGTTTGTAATATTTTCCACACCTCGGTAACCAGTTCCATTCTTTTTTTGATATTATTCTCCACATATCCTTTACAGGATGCGAGCAGGGTGGAGGATTATTTTACATTGGTTGCAGGGGTGTCAGGAGTGGCTATTGCCAAAGGATTGACAAGCAATGGCATAGGAATGAAAGCATATTCCAATTCCTTGACCCGGTCCTTCAGTCTGGCATTCTCGGTCTCGATTCCTCCAATGGAATCATGAAGTGCTTCTCTGCTCGTGGTGTGAAGTTGACAGATTTTGAATGGCCGCATGTTGGCAAGGTCAACCTATGAACGAGATTTTTCTTTCTTATTTTTAACATCTTTGTTCTCAATTATCAATTTTTTGGACTGGTTATCAAAAACAATGCTCTGAAAGACGAAGGATTCACCTTCATCAAAATTTTCAGTAATGGATATGTCCATTGGATGGCTATGGTGGATGGTGTCTCTGGGATGATCAAGGAAGTGCATCGTGCTATCCAGATTAGTGTCAAGTTCCATGTTCTCACTCTGAATTTCTGGCTCTTCCGCCTGCCCCACATTTTTTTCTCTCTTATTCTCTACTTGAAGCTTGTGAGAACTATCAATTTTAGAGTGAGGAGGGTCATTATCTCCTCCTTCATTTGAAGAACTCTGAGTTTCTTTGTTGCTGTGGTGGGCCATTCGAGAGATGCTCTGGTATGTCATACTTTTTGGAGTGGTATTTGCAGATTGAACACTCTTTTCACTAGGGCCTTTCTCCTATTGTGTGTACAATTTAGTGTAGCTTTGCACTGTGTTTATGCCGCTGACATCAGAGGTAGAACCGTTGTCGGCACTATCTTTATTTTTGGAGAGGTGCTTTTTTAAAAAGGAATCGTCAAGGCCAAGTTTTTGTAAATGTTGTCGAAAAATATTATAGGCATCAAACCCTCTTATGATTTCAGCATATCTCAGGTTGGAGATGGTAGAATGTGCTGTGAAATCATCAATTTTGTTGACGTTTTTCAACATGAACTCCCCTACTTTCCAAGGTAGAGGAATGAACTGTTTTTTTTTCTTCCTTTGGAACAGATGGAACCAGTAGCTGTATTGACATGCTACTTTTGCAACAAACATTATGTCTGTAATGTGACATGGAAGGAGAGAAGGTTGTTCCGTGGAGCCAAACATTCTTATGACAATGTAATTATCCAAATGTTCGAGTGTCCCCTTCTTGTCCAAAAAACTAGTTGTATGTTTAGATATGCGGGGAGCATCTTCTCCTAACAACAAAACTTTGAAAATAGACACGAAGCAATTAAAAACCTCATAAAACAGCGGGAAGCCTTGTGTTTCCATAAGGCCTAGTACCAGAACGTTACTGGGTAGAATTCGCAGTTGACATTCTTGGACAGAGACAGTTGTGGAAACTGACAGGAATGCGCTATTGCAAAAACTAAATAGGATGACATATAAAATTTCTTTTCCCTTTTGTAGCTTGACAATTGGGAACATATTTCATGGGAAATTAACCTACCCCAATAAAAAATGGCTTGTTCATTGACTGTGAAATACAAAATATATAGAGTCATCTAGGAAACAATTGTTGTGGACTCATGTCCCGTTATTCCTGTAAACAACCAGGCAATTTCGTGGAATGGATTTCTAAGTGAACTAACCTGCATGCTTGTAATATCTTCAAGAACTTGAAGCAGGTTTTCCAAAAAATGGGGCAAGAGGTCCAACCCATTATTATGCTGTGCTAGGAACTGTTTACAATCTTCTCCTCTGAATGTCAATGTTGGCTCTGACAATTTTAGCATTTGGCGGAAGACCTGAGGTGACAAAGAAACAGAAGAGCCGTCTCACAGTGGAATAATTATTTTCTTGAAAATAAATTTATCGATGCACCAAGAGACCAAGTCCTTACAGTCAAAAACTTCAGGGACACAACCTGCATGAGAAATCTCGGACTTCCAAATTACTCGGTTCTCTGCGACAGATCTTGAGTAATAAGAATATGCCCTGGACCACTAGAAGTTTTTGTCCTCGTGCCTGAATATGTTGACTGTATCTCCACATAAATGATGTCAAGTTGATGCCATAGGTTGATGAGAACGTTGGTTTGTTGCAGATGATGGTTTAAATGAACAGTTAGATCTGATAATGTAACTCTCCGCTAAATCTTGGTTAAATGTTGATGAATGGGAAAGCTACTCGAGCCTTTCATTGATTAATAACAATCTATATGGGTGGTGCATGATGACCTGTTAGCAGTAAAGCTTATTTATTGCATATTTAGAAATGCGAAGGTGGTGGGTACAACAAAGATCAATTAAGGATTGGAGATTTCATGAATGTGTGAAGGCCACGACATGCAAATGAGAGTTCATGATTTTGAAATCAACACTTGGAAGGGATAATATAATTCCCCTGCAAATTTTGGTTTAATGTGCATCAATATGAGATATCCTCGAGCCTTTCACCCATCAATGGCAATTTATACGATTCCTACATGATGACCTGTCAGAATTAAATGTTAGTAATTCCATATTTAGAAACAAATAT
>JASDQU010947366.1:30227-41560 GCA_032191745.1 Picea mariana
TTTAAACTGAATTAGCAATTTAATAATAGGGAAAGCCATTAAAACCTGTAAGAGAATTTGGGGACACCTAGGAGTGATTCTAGGAGTAACTCTAGGTGGGTGAGGGAAATAAAGATAATTAATTAATTAAAGAAATTAAATTATGGAGGAATGTAGGGGATGGGGGACACTTGTATGGAGAAGAATTTTTAGGAATTTATTTTTAAAACTTTAATTAAATGAGATTTTAGGAAAGAAAGGAAGTTTGAAACTCTATATAATGAAGGAAGGAGAAGGATGAAGGGGGCTTCTTCTGTTTGTGTAATGTTACGCTACAGAAATATCCATTTGACTAACTTAACTTGTGGGAGTTGGGATACCCATCTCGGTGAGGAGTGGTAGCTCAGCCTTGTGAGGTGAGCTAGGAGCTAGTCGAAATCTCTGGATTGTGAGTGTGTTACCCCTTTGCGGCTCGGAGGGCTAAGGGGGAAGAAGAGTACCCCTAGCATTGGCTGGGAGTTACTGGTGAAGTCTCGTCGGTTGAAAGGCGGGAGTTGCACGGAGCGCGCAGGACGTCCACTCAGAGCGGGCGATCAGGCAACAATACACTTTCTTCGTTTGTATGGTAGATTGTTGTAGGATTTATGATTTGGATCTGCGTGTTTATTTTGGATAGGTAAACTGATTGTCTAGATTCCAGACTAAAATTTTTATGGCCTAGCTGATTGATTGATTGGTTTCTCATGACCTTCGTTTCCCTGCCTGTCGTGACCACCCTGTGGTGTTGATTGTGACCATATTGGTTGTTTTTCCTTTCGTCCCTAGCTCCTCAGTCCTGACCTGAGCAGTCGGGCAGGAGCCTGATCTACGATCGTCGCCTTAGCGTTAAAAGACCTATGGATCTCAACGCCCTGCTTTTCTGTGCAAGGATAACGAAGCGAAGGACAAACCTGTAAGTCATCTACCTCTATGGTTTTTCCTTGGCGCATTGTTGTCTTGCGCCTTCTAGCAGAAGGTAACTCTGCGTTTTTACCTATTGTTGGAGACTTAATTCTGTGTTATGATCCCTCCATGCACTTAACTCTACGTTATTTTTATTGATGGAATTTATCCTCCATGATTGAATGATTGTTTCTTCGCTTGACTCCATGACTTCTTGGCATACTTTCACCACGTCTTCTGGTTGGGTGTGTTTTTGTGTTGCCAAATTTTTATTCCTGGGCATTTTTCCTGGCTGGTTACACAGAATTTCCTCTGTGTAAATGAACACCCTTACCATTTTTTTTGACATAGAATTGAGATGAGGCAGCGAGTGTGTGACCGACAACATTCATTATTAGACCTCGAATTTGGTATGCCTGCAATTGCTGATGAATGGTACAGCGAATCTGTTTATAATTACTGACAGCGAAATAAATTCTTTTTGATGGGTATTGTACAACAAATTTTATTTTTGGGTCAGATTCTTTAGATTGCCCAACGAGTTATGCTACTGGGCATTTTTGGGATAAACTCAGGGATTAAATTAAATGCTTGTTTCAACCTCCATGAATTTATTCTGAACGCTTAAACCCAACGAATCTGTTGTGGAAATATTAAACTCTGTGATTATGATCCACATTTATTACGAGTGGTAATTTACCTTACTGCAATTTCGTTATCCACCCCTTCTATTCCTTTATTTATTGTTAAACCCCTTTGGCTATCACCCTGATGTTTTTAGCAGCTGATAGATGCCTGATGAATTTGCCTTGAAGTCTACGATTTGATTTTTCCGTGGTAGACTACTATTTGCCTTGGAAAATGACTATCTGTTACCTTGGCGATTTTACCCTTTGAAGACTTGATATTTCCTAAAAAAGAGTGGTCCGTTGCCCATGTGTTTCCCTTCCTTACATTACCTGACAATGATTTTAATTGGCATTAATGATCTAGACAACGTTGTTATTCTTCGGCAATAACAATTATTGTTCTTTGTTAGCGTTTAATGATGGCATCAATTGCATTGTTTGGCTCTGAATGGCATTTAATCTTTAACTGCAAGATAGCAGTAAAAATTTGCATTGAATAGAGTAGAAATGGTTTTTGTTTATAACCACAGAACAACTTTAAAATTTGCATTGAAATGGACAACAAGCACTTGCATAATTTAGACCACCATTGCAATTAATCGCCGACAGATTTTTATATGTGATGGAATTGCATGATGTAAGTAACACTACGGAAGGGTGTTACATTAATAATGACATACATAACAATATAGTTAATATCGTTATGTATTTTTAAGTTGTTAAATTAGGTTGTAATTCTTTTGTAATATGAACTTGTATTCAGTGAGCAATTCAGACTTGTATTTAACTTACACCTTAGAATTGTGTATTGCCTTACGTCCAACTTCAGCTTGTAACTAAATTATAAGTTAGACTTGTATTAAACCGTAGTTTAGTCTTATAATTATTTAGATGTGTATCGCAGTTGTATGCTAGAATTGTTTTAATATTTATGTGGATTGTAATTATGGACTTAAGTAGACTAGATAAAATGATTCACTCTTAAGGTTAAAATTTTATGGTACATGGATGACCAGATGGTATTATATACCCGCTCAATTTAAGTTGCACTTAATGATTGTACAATTGTTGACTAGTTGTGAATTAGACTGACTATCTTGTTCCACTTTGAAGGTTAAATTAGAACTGCAAATAGGTGACTAGTTGCAAATTAGACTTGCTAAATTAGATATGTAATTGATGTTAGTTGGATTATAGACATCGCCTTATTGGTAACGTAGAGCCGCAAAATTTGAGTCATAATTCAGGTTAAGTTTGGTTGGTAACTCATTGACTAAGGGGATTTAGACTGGTTAATTGATCTGTAATTAGCGCCATTCTTTTAATCATAGACAACGACCATTTAGCCTTGACTAATGGTCGAGTTGTTGACGAAGTCATTTTTAGCTAGCGCTTCTTGTTGACGGAGTGGTTGTTTATTATAAGTAATGTTTGTACTTGGTTATGTAAACTTTAATGTGCTTGGTCTGCTTGTGTCAGGGGGGAATGTAGACACCTCCTTGTTCCTCAGAACAGTCGCCAGCCTTGAGACCTTAAATGGTCAAGATCGATGGGAACCTAGGCTTGAGCATTGCTTATGTGTCTTGGAGGTCCTAACCATTGCAGGGTAGGACGAGCGGGTACTCATTTTTATTCTTTGTCACTTGAGTGTCGTACATTGCTTCCAGGTGCTTGTTGTGCTTTTATGTTAGTTCATTATGTTGTTGTTGCATGAGTTGCATGCATTGTGTTCGTCGTCGTGTTGCATTGTTGAGTGTAATGTCATTATTACCTTCCTACACAAACACACACAAAAAAAAAATTAAGGGTGCTTTTACCGGTTGTACATCGCAGGAGTCGTACCGGATGGGGATGTTACAAACATACTCAGAAATTGCTTGTGATAAGTGTTACTTAATCTATTGGATAAATGTTGATTTTTCACTATCTTTTCATGAAATCCTCAACAATATTCCTTGTGGTTGTTAAGAAACTTCATTGATGTTATAGAATGTTAATTTGCTGCAATTTTATATAAACCAACATATATTTTCATTTGCCTATTGTTTGTTGAGGTTTTACTATCATTTGGTACTTGGAATTTCCATATATATGTTGTATTGTTCTTGTTCCAGGCAAGTACATAGATATTCTTCCTTTGCCTCAATTTTATAGACATAGACCTTTTAACTTAGGTAACTAGTCAGAGGGATCTCCCAGATTGTCCATTCACTTGCCTTTCTGATCCCTTGAGGCTATCTGGCATGCCTCCCCCATGGGGGCTTCACTTTATTGAACAATATATTATCACATTCATTCATAAAGGAGGTTTTTAAATTATGAAAAATAGATTCAATATATTGTAGATATTGGTGGGGGATGTAGGTTATGGGGGGTTTTATAGGTATTCGGGGGTATAAAAAGGGGTATTTGGTAAAAATAAGGGATATCTAATAAAAATAGGGTTTTTTTTATTGGAAAAATGTATTGGGAGGGGGGTTAAGAAAAAAGATTTGGGGAGGTATTTATCAATACCTAGTGAAATTAGGGGTATTCTTTAATATCCCATGAACGAACATGCTATGTCACATGTTCATTGAGTGGATACCCTATGGCCTCCCCTGGGCTAGGCCTCTACCATTCGTAAAATGTGGGGATTTCCTACTAAGGTGACAGTGGTGGGTTATCCTATAATTACGCCAATTTGGTACACTTACCTTGGGCTTGGCAAGTACAAATTGTGCAATAACACTTACTAAGAGAGAGATTTTGATGCTTAAAAGAGATCTAATATCATTTAAAATATGTGCAAGCCAAATTTATACTTGGATGTCCTAGTATAACTCCAATGTTTAATAAATTGGAGTAAATTAAAGTAAAATACTTTCAATAAAACATTTTGAAAGTGAAATATTCCAATATAAATCGAAAGTAACAAGTATGCATGAAAAAAAAACCTTCAAATATTTTTCTAGCCATGCTTTTTCCCTCATATTCCTATAAATTTAGCATATATTTGGCACAATAATTGTTATGCTTGCATCGAATTCTTAGAGAAAGGAAGCATGGCACCAACACAGTTTCAGTTATCATCAATAAAAGTTGATTTCTTCATCCTTGATGTGTAAAGGTAGGAAACAAGTGTTCCTACACCTCAAGTAGGTGTTGTGGGTGGGAAATCCCCCTACGGACTAGCATTAAGGGTTCTGTAATGCATGGAGAAATGACCTAAAGTATCATACTTTTTACCATCATCCCAATCATAAACCCCATTATTCATGTGCAAATACAAGGTTAAAAAGATCAAGTTATTGTACCTTAGTTTCTGTGTTTGATGTCGATCCTTTAACGTTTGGTCGCTCCTTGACTGCAAATCTCTTCCCAATACTAACCTACATCCATAAAAATACAAACAAAGAACTCCACATGCATATGATCTATGAACTAATGGGTTAGAGATTTTATCAAAATATAATCAAATTTAAACATTGCAAACCTCATATGGCGGGATGGGAAAAGTTCTTCTTTTTATTAATCTCACATGAGTAACCTCACAATAGTGAGATCGATCACTGCTCCTCGAATCTAGTCCTGGGATCCTCTTCAACTGTGCTCCAACTGCTTTTGTATATGCTTCTCTTCAAACACTATTTGCAAAAGGTTGGGACAAAGGGAATGCGAAATCGGGTAGAATTTCTTTACAATTATTTCCCTCTCTCCAAATGGGACCGCTACCCCTTCTTTTATAGGCTAGAAAGGGCTAGGTATTTGGTTGAGTGACCGGCTATGGAAAGTCAAATGGTTTAGGTAACTTACCCAAAAATGTGAGTTCCGTCTGCAACTTTCAATTTTTCGTGCTTTTGTAGGTATACGTGGGTTGTAGTGGGACAACTAGCGTATACAGGCGTGAAATAATGGAGCAGAGCGCATGTGCCTTCAAAAAGGGTGTTTTTAAGAAGAGTTGTTCAGTGGTGGCTTGGAAAAAGATGTAAAATGAGATGGCCTGATGCCAGGTAAGCATATCTGGTGAAAATTAGGGTTATAATAGATGCCCCCTAATGTGTGAGGTCAGAAGAGCATCTGATGGCCGAAATACATTATCAATCTTCACTAACATACAAAACAAGTGAGCCCAGGGACCAGAGTTCGGGAGGTGCCATCTGCAAAATAACAATTGTCTCACCGAGGCGAGCATACCCATGCTCGGAATGAAATAAAATCATGGCTACCAATCAAATACACTGCAGATCCATGTCATATAACTATATAAAGTGTAGCCGCGAGAAATAGACAACGGATCTACATCTCGAAATAAAAAATATATACATGTATAGTATCCATCTTCAAGAAGAGAATAAGGCCTAATGGCTAGATATGAGGCCTTTAGAGCTCGAGAAACAAATTCAAAATCTTCACAACTCGATTAGGAGTGTAATATGAGTGTACGTCTTCACTACCCAGAGGTCTTCGACGACTTATCAGGAATGAACTAGAGGATTTTGATGATCAGGCTGAGGGCTTCATGTAGGATTTCAAACAAAGACTTGATTGGGCTTTCGGATGGTCGGGTATGAGGACAAGAGACAATCTACAGAGGGGCCGACTCAAGCTTGGTAAAAAATTCCCTTGGACAATAGCACGATGAATGATGAGACTCAGGCAGCATGATGTTTGACATAAGTTTATGATGCAGGAGGCAACACAAACTCTCCATATGTTTGGAAGAATAACCAAATGGAGGAGGACATAGCTCTATGTAGCGAGAATAGCTTCCTAAGGTCATATTAAATCCCAGGGCTTGATGAAAAAACGAAAGGATGTGCTTTCTCCAAGGGCGAGTCATTGTGCTGCCTACAAAAAGAAAATACTTTTCCCTTCCTCTTTTTTGGGTATATTTGATTTTTTTGTCTTTTTCAATAATTGTGGAAATCTTGAAAAAGAATAAAAGAATGCTACATTAAAAGGGAGGATCGAGTGTCGCAGACATACTTGTTCCAAGCGCAAGGAACACATGGATGCTCAGAGCAAAGGGACATATGTAGGAAAAGGACACTCGGGAAAAATCCTCCATGGGCCAAGGTGTCAAGACGCAGAGGCAAAGTGCTACAGGGCTTGCGTATAAGGCATGCTTCAGATGGTTCATTCGAGAGCAACATCGATCCGGCATTAGGCCAAAGACGCAGGTATGCAAACACGATTAATAAGACACACAATGCTAACGTCCTTCGATGTAATTTTAACGAGCCTAGAGAAGGTAAGCTCGACAATTTTTCATATTTCGAGAGTCCGATAAAACATAAAAGGAGACTCCACTGGGGTACCTTTTTCGAAGATAGTCCAGTCGGTTCAAAAAAGGGGTAAACTATCACTGACCAGACATCTATTCAAAACCATTTTAACGAGTGTGATAAAGACAAGATCACTCAACAATTTTTTCATTTTTAAGGAGTTTGAAAAAAGCTTAACTATGGACTCCGTCAGGAATGTTCTTCTGGACCATTTTAACGAGTGTGAAGGAATAAGGTCACTCAACGATCTTTTCAATTTTAGGGAGTCTGAAAAGAGCTTAACTATGGACTCCGTGGGGGTTCATTTTTCGTAAATTTAGTCCCTCAGGCCCGAAAAAGCGTTAAAATCATACCTGAGAATACTCTTCTAGGGAACCGAAGCTCCTAGAGTATACCTTTGTTCGTATAGTTGACCATCCGGAATGAAAAAGGGGTAAACTAATGTCGAACAAACGTGCCTTCAAATTTCAGTTTAGTGAACGTGAAGGTCAACAAGGTTGCTTGGAAATCTTTTCATTTTTAGAGGGTCTGAAAAGGGATTAAAAGAAGACCCGTTGTGTTTTGGGAGTCCCGAAGGTGAGGTCAAGAGTGATAATGCATCATGCAAATGAGGCTCAAACTCATAATCAGGATAAAACTAATAAGGACTCCCAAGCCTATAGTCATTAATGACAGCATGAACACCAAAATGCAACTAGGATCTATCTAGGGCATCCATGAAGGATTAGGCTCTACCACTAAAATACGACACTTCTAAAGCAACAATGATGGTTCCGTGTCGCAATTCAATAGGATCGATGCTATGGAAAAGCGAAAACGGCAATGAGGTGCAACAAGTGGAGGTGGAATCCTATCTTACATGCACAAAGTTGGAAAAATGACTTTTTACCAAAAGACTTTGAAAATGACCCAAAACTCCAAAAGTTTCCCAATACCCAAAGTAACTCTTATCGTAAAAATCCATAAGAAACTCTTGAACCATGTTAAATGATTTTTAATTTAGAAAAAATGACAAAAGAGTCCAAAAAATGACAAAAAGGGGCCAAAAAGTCTATAAATAGAAGCTGGCAGCTCATTATCACCATTGTTAATTGAGAAATTGACTGTGGAGCCAAAAACACCCCTTTGTCAAAAGAGTTGATTCTGGGAGCTTCGGTGGACGAAACGAACTTCTGATTGGACCAAGTAAGTACATACTAACCCCCCTTGCATCTCAATTCTTCATTTATGCATTTCTTTTATTGTTTTGAGGGGGTGTTGACCTTTAAAAAGGTCGGCCCTACGTATACGCGAGTTGTCCTATGACAGCCCGCGTGTGCACGCATGCACAGGTGACTGTGTGCATCACAGCCCGCGTGTACCCTCTAAGATGTGGAAAATAAAAATAAAAATGCAAGGGCTAATCTCTCCTAAACTTGTAATGTGCAGGATGTATGTTCACTGAAGAGAGAGAGAACATGAGGAATTCGATTATGTGGTCTCAGATGAACCTGATGTTGTAGCTGCATTAGCTCAATGTGGCTTATTTAAGTTCTTCCAGAGTGCATTTATGCGGGCACAACCTAGGCTGTTGAATTCCCTGATAGACTATTGGCACCTGGATGTGGAGGCATTCATCTACCTTCTGACTGGCCTCTCAAGGAGAGGGGAACCAGTCAACCTTCGTATGTTTCCCTCCGGGCCTCACAACATAGCGGAGTTGATTGGACTCCATTGCGAGGTAGGTACTAACAAAGTGGGCACCCAGGTGTCGATTCATAAGATCAACAACCTAACACTGAAAGAGATAGTTCTACTTATTGGGCGGATCATTGGATCCGCAACTTTACACCAGGCTTCCAGAGCGCACATGAATTGTGCGGTTCATTGCTTGAATGCAAAGGTTTTTGACTGGAGCACTGCTTTACTAGACTGCATGAAAAGTTAGTTGACAAAGTGTCAGATGCGGAGGCATATAAACTTTAGGTTTGGTACTATCCTTTGTACTTTCTTCTTCGAGAGGGTACCTAGTCTGAGTCTGAGGGAGATTGTACAAGGGCACGTAGCCTCTTCTCTGGCAGTAAATAGATGGGTGACGTTGTTTCCGCGACAGGGGGGAGGGAGGACTATTGAGGCCTTTGACAACAAGTTTTTTGATTGGTGGTCTCGACAAATTCTGGTGATAGAGGACTATCCCTATGCCAAAATCGACTTTTCCAGGGATCCTGACATGGGCGTACCTCCCGGAGTGGTACGAGGAGAGCTAGGTAAGATTTATTTTCAAAGTTATTTGATTTTTATGTTGTTTTTATATATATCATTTTTTTGTATACCAGAGTATCTGATAGATATGTGTCTGTTATGTGCAGATGTGGGACCAGTGTGTCCAACGGACTTTGCGAGGACCAGGGGACATCCTCGACCAGAGGCCACACGAGCTGCAGCCGGTGGACCAGCAGTAGCAGGGGGACCTCCAGCCGGTGAGGCTGAGAGAGTTTTGAGACGGGTAGAGCGGAACCTTAACTCGCTCACTCGTACAGTCCCCATGGTAGAGATCGAGGATCTTTCACCATCTATGCAGCCTCATGTAGTTGGGGTGCCACAGACTTGGGTCCATATATTCCGACATTTGGAAAACATTGTTGTTCATTACAACAGGGCCAACAGGCCTCATCCTTAGCTAGGTCGGACTACCTATGTGCCGAGGGCACCTTTTGTATATTTTTGAGGGAATAAACCCCGTGACTCTTTACTGGACATATTTTTGAGGCGCTTGCGCCCACCCATGTAGTTTGATATTTTTGATATTATATATGGATTTTTTTTTATCTTTTTGTGCTTTATGGATTACACTTATCTACAAATGTATTTACATGTGTGTGTGTGTTTTTTCTTACATGTGTGAAAGATGCCACTCTAATATATGATTAGCTAGAGTATATGTAACTTGATTCAATCTCCTAGGAATAGGGATATACGTAATGTAATCAAAGTTTCGTTCTAAGAGACATTCCCTAAGAAACTGTCGGTGTAGATAAGGATCATAAATGCGATAGACCCCATTTAACTGAGACACAACCAGTTGAGCATCTAAATAGACCCGAAGGTGAGAGATACCAAGCAACAAAGCATCACAAAGCAAATCAATAATTGTGTTGTATTCGGCGAAATTGTTTGTAGTGTGGCCTAAACAGATACCTCTTGAAGATAACAATTGGCCCTGAGGTGTGAAAATCACCCAAGCTGTTGAGGCAAGCCTCCGAGTGTGTCGGCTAGCGCCATCCACAAACCCAACGAACATATCTGATTCACTTGACATCTGTCACAGTGAAAAAGATAACATAAAAAACGACACGTCCATAAAACCAAAAGAAAAACTAAAAAGTAATAGTACAAAGACTATACATATGTTACAAAAAGTCACCCAAGGTGACCCACCTATGAGTAATACTTCTTGAGGTAGAGCCCATTTCTAGTCTCTGCAAAAACATTTCCCTCAAATTCCACCAGATGATAAGCGCCCTTATGTAGTACTTCTTTCACGATGAAAGGTCCGAACCACATGGGTTTGAACTTGCCTGCCCCTAGGGGGTCCTTATCTTGGTCATAGACCAGAACAAGGTTGCCTTCAAAGAAAATTCGAGGACGAATGGACCGATCATACTGACACTTGAATTTTTGTTTGTGAGCCTCGTGAGACAAGGCCGCATCACGACATTGTTCATTGAGTTGTTTGAGGTATAGTGATCGCTCTTCAAGTGGTGAAGTGTCTGGAAATAACTGTACTGCCAAATTTAAAGATGGGATTTGGCACTCTGTGGACAAGACTGCTTCTAGCCCGTAAACGAGTTGAAAAGGTGAGAAACTGGTTGCAGTCTTAACAGAGGGTTGGTAAGCCCATAATGTCGAGTATAACATCAAATGCCAATTTGACTTGGCCAAATTGATCGTTTGTTGTAGAATAGTCTTAAGATATTTATTGACAACTTCCACCTGACCATTCGCTTGTGGGTAGTAGGGTGATGAATGTTCTTGCTGCAACCCAAGCTTTGATGTTAACTCGGTCATCATTTTGTTCTGAAAGTGACTGCCATGGTCAGTGACAATCTCTCTTGGGATGTCGAACCTTGCTATTATCTGGTTGAACAAAAAGAGAGTTGTTGTCTCCCCGTCGTCTTTAAACGTTGGCATAGCTTCGACCCACTTGGTGAAGTAGTCTACTGCTACGATGATATAGTGGTGCCCCCTTGCTAAAGGGGGGTTGCATGTAGTGTAACCAATCCCCCATTTAGTGAATGGACCAACGGTAATAATGGGAAACATGGGAGTGGGGTGTGCCTTCATCTTCCAAGAGAAGATCTGACAACCTTTATCTCCATTCATAGTCAGAGTGAATTCACCTACTTCAATTCGTCTTAACTCTGGGAGAAAATAAGATCTATGATGAAGATCATCCCAGGGTCTGTCCAGACTAGTCATTGACTCAATAATCGCCTCGTTTGAGGGCAAGACTAAGTCTAAAGAATCTATATTAGAA
>JASDQU010947368.1:1863-17998 GCA_032191745.1 Picea mariana
AAAAGAGCCATTTGCGGTCTCAATCCTGATAAGGCTCCCGAGCCAGATGGGTTTTTAATTTCTTTTTATAGATTCTTCTCGGATTTGATCAAGTAGGATTTGAAGAGAATGTTGTTATATGCACAAAGAACTAATATATTAGGAGGGAGTATGAATTCCTCTTTCCTGGCTCTAATACCCGACATAAATCCCTCTTCTTTTGATAGATTTCGCCCTATATCCCTATGTAATTCATCTTATAAAATAATGACAAAAATTATTCCAATTTGCATGATGGAGTTGTTACCCAAGATCATCTCTACTAATGAGGGAGGTTTCATGCAAAACAGGTAGACAGTAGACAACATTGTCCTCATGCAAGAAGCGATCCATTCTAGCTTTGAAACGAAATAGAAAGGTATGGTCATAAAGTTGGATATGGCCAACGCTTTAATCGGGTAAGACATTCATGCATCTTCAAAGTGTTGATTAAATTTGGGTTTCACACTGAGTGTGTCTCATGGATAGCTTCATGTACCAGCTATCCATGGATAGCACCATTAGTCAATGGTTAGCCTGCCTTTTTTTCCAATGTAGCAGGGGTTTGAGACATGGTTTCCTTCTCTCCCTTTTCATGTTCATTATAACGTCGGAATCCTTGTTGTAAGATGGAATCAGAAAGGTTAGTTGGCAATTTACTGGGGATTAAAATTGTGAGAGGTATAAAGAGAGTCAATCACTCACTATGTGCTGATGATACGTTGTTGATGGGGTTCCTCCCTAATTATTTCCAATAGATTCAAAAATATCTTGGATTCATTTTTGGATGCTTTCGAAGAAGCTGTTAATCTGCGGAAATATCAAATCTTTGTATGGAAATCCAGCCTTTAAGTAATGGACTCGATTTCTAAATATTTGCAATTTTCTTGAGTTGAGGAGTGGTCCTCCTTTCAGTATCTGGGGATCCCAAATTCAATTAAACAGACCTCTTTCGAGGCTTGGGCAACCATTATTGATAAATTCAGGATTGAATTCAGGCTATGGGGTTCTTAGTGGCTCAATTCAGCAGGAAGGACTATACTCATAAAATGTGTGCTTTTCTCTTTTCCTCTTTTCAATATTTTGCATTTTTTGTTCCAGCTAACGTCATGCATCAACTTGCTATGAATATTAGGAAGTTCTTATGACAGGGAAGCAAATTCAACATGAGAAAGTATCATCTAATGAACTGTAAGACGATAAGGAATCCAAAGGACAGAGGAGGGCTCGGAATAAAAGACCCATCTATAATGAATGTGGTGTTAGGGGAAAAGTTGTTATGGCGTATGATGGTAGATGCTCCTGACTGGTGGAAGAAGGTGTTTTGGAGAAAATACTTCATAGGTCCAAGGTCCAGACGTCTAGAAATACCTCTTAAAAAACAAAAAGGATCCCCATTATTTAGACCTACAAAGGTAGTGATTCCTCTAATTCAAGATAAAATTACATGGTCTCCTAGTAATGGGAAAAGCGTGAAAATATGGGATGATAGTATCAATGGTACGTCAACGTTGAAGGATGGATAGAGAATCAAAACTTTCACACTTTTCTTGATATTTTGGCTTGAGAACCAGTAATGGGAGCTTGGTTTAGATGGTGTTTTTGTCTCCCTCCAGTTCACATTTCACCTCTGGTTAATAATCTAATAAATTCACTAGTTGGATGTGCTCTGATCTCCTTAACAGAGAAGGATCGAGGAGGTTGGGGAACAACAAATTATAGAGTGAAAACTGGGTACTCTACTCTTCTTGAGGCAGAGAAATTTGTTCGGTGTTCCCCTTATGGAAAAGAATATGGTCAAATGATAGTTTACCGAAGGTCAAATTATTTTGTTGGACCTTGGCACATGGAATGTTCTCACGACAAAGAACCTAAGGAAAAGAGGAGTGGCAAGTCCCATGTGATGTGCTCTATGTGCCAAAGAATAGGAAACTAGTGTGCATCTATTCATCGAATTTTCAATATGTTCATGAAGTGTGGGATTAGAATTTGGCAGGATTGCAGCCCAGAGTGAGGGGATCCCTGCAAAATAAGAAGGTATTCAAAAGAGTGCAGAATGCTCTGCCAAAATTTATGCAAGGGAATGAGAAAATATTCAAGAATTAACTTAAGTAGTTTTGAGCTAGACATGAGATCTCTTCTCTAGTGATCAGTTGGGGAGGTTACAGGTTTGACTCTATTGATCTCTTTGGGGTGAGGTTCTGTAGGCTTGACGGTTTACCCCGTTTACCATCCATAAAATCTAAAAAAGTACTCAGAGAGTTTCCAGTGATTTTTTTTGTCGGCAAAAAAACAAAGATATTCAAGGATGAAAAAATATCGCTCAAACAAACAGCGGATAAAGCTTTGGAAATTTTATCATAATATTTCAGAATTAGAATTTAGGTATGATGGATCGCTAGATGCTTAAGAGGAAACTTGGATTAAACAATTTCATTTTGAGCATTATTCTCTTTCCCGACCTTCGAAAACGGGCTCATCCATGCCGTGGAAAATTAGGAGGGATCCGACCAAGTTCTTTGAATGGAGAATGAATCAACAAAGTGTCTCCCTATTCTTTGAAAGAACTTTGAAGAATAACCCATGGGAGAGCAAGAAATTAAGGATTTAATGGTCTTTGGGGACTCCACGATCATAATTCGGGTAACTATGAACTATTCCACTCTAGGACGAATTAAACTACAGGGCATCATAAAGAGAATCAAATAGATGATAGGTCAATTCAACAAAATGAATCAACAAAGTGTCTCCCTATTCTTTGAAAGAACTTTGAAGAATAACCCATGGGAGAGCAAGAAATTAAGGATTTAATGGTCTTTGGGGACTCCACGATCATAATTCGGGTAACTATGAACTATTCCACTCTAGGACGAATTAAACTACAGGGCATCATAAAGAGAATCAAATAGATGATAGGTCAATTCAACAAAGTAAGGCCCTTTCATATCAAAAAAGAGCTAAACAATGAGGAAGATGTGTCTTGATTAAATATGTTGCCTTGTTAAAAACAGGTCTGTTTATGGAAATGCAAGTATCCTCTAAGGTTTCAATTTTATGAGCCATAGCATAATCTATCATTCACACTAGAGATATTAATGGCCCACGATGTTGGCTACCACCTCCCAAAACTTGAATAGTTTATTAGTTTACATGTCCATCATTAAGAAGTAAGATGGGAATATTCATCAGGTTGAAACAGAGAATGGTCAGTGCTCAGATTTTGGAAGCTTTCTGTCACAAGTCCATTGACCTTGCTTTGGGAATGTTGCCCCACCACCGAAAGGTGCAACTGACCAGTCCGTTTATTTTCAATCCTTCCACGAATTCGATTTTGAGGTGGTTTGATTGAAATATTAAATTTGTAAAATTGTTTTATGTATAAACCATATTTTTAAGCATGGAAGGCTTTAATTAAACATCCTTCTTGACCTTTCAGTCTTAGCATTGTTCATTCTTGTATCACGTTTTTTGATGTTTGATATTAGGCAACTGTATACAATACAATGCAAACCGTGAATCTTATAGACGTTTTGTTTTTTTTATTGGTGCTCGAAAATGCAATGGCAATCGTGAACGTTTTTCAATACAATACCGAGAGGACATTGATTTTGGTCGGATTCTACAAAGAATATTTACAAACATTAGTTGTTTATTTTTCACATTGTGTTTTGGGTTTTTATTTCGTTTAAAAATAATTAATAAATTAGTTTTTCAAATTTTAAAATAAAATTCAAACCACATTGTGTTTAGGATTTTATTTATTGGATCATGAACTTATAGAAAAATATTAAATCATTGGATGCTCAAAATTTGAGAAAGTGTTGTCATTAATTTTTCATGGCTTATTAGAAAAGAGTTTTGAAATACCCTAAAATGCATTGTAAAGAAAATAAACATTTTTCCACGAAAAACTGCATCCCAAAAAAATGCATCGATTTGTCTTCGCATTATATTGTCTTTTTTCTCTGTGGTTTCATTTATTACTTCTTCGTCAATTTTCTGTAACTATTTTGCTTTTGCTTCGCAAGGTTAAATTGTATTAAAACAATTTAGATATTTATATTTTTATTCAATTTGTTTAACATAAATTATTGTTTGAAAAGAAGGTAGGTGCATTTTTAAATGTGTTCATCTCATTGTAACATTAACATTATTATATTTCCCCAGATGGGGTGACATCGGAGATGACGGATGGATGGCCAGACGAGCAAACACTTGGCCACGTCTCTCGCCACCTCAAGTCAGCGCAACCTGCACCCACCTCCACCATTACTCCATGCCTTTAATTCATCGGCCTCGGCAACTTCCTGCCAAGTTCAACGGATTTAGGCCAGCAATGGGGAATGCCATGGCTCATTCGAGCCCTTAGCCTCCGGATTCCTGGCGTCCTCCGGCAAATGGTTTAGTTTTCTGTCTCTAGATCGATTTTTCTTGGCGCTCTCGGTCCTCGGAGCCCTGTTCTCCTCCTCCAATCGGTTGTGGCTCTTGGCGTTGGTTCGCTTCCAGTCCCCTGCATAATATTACTCCAGCTTTCCTTCCTGGGTCTCAGTTGATCTTCCTCATGCCGCGAATTCGAGGAAAATCAAAATGGGGGGCAGCCTAGTACGCTACAAGAGGAAGAGGTGCGAGAGGACGAGGTAGGCAGGGTCTTCCAAGATTGCCTCCAGACCCTGCGCATGCCTCCACCCCGGAGCGTCCCCGAGCTTCTCCTCGTGTCAACTCCCTGGACCACTCTCCTCTCTCGACCGGGCCACTTCTCCAGGTCTGCCTCCTTTGTCTTCTCCCTACGCCTATCGAGTCGAATGGTTCGACAACAAGGGAAACTCCCTGGGCTTCGCGCCAAAACTCAGCGCCTCACCCCTCGCCAGCCTCCGCCTCCGCTCCCCCCGCTCTGTCTGTACCTTTCTCTTCTTCGTCCTCTCCCCTCCCCTCTCCCGACTCCCCCACCTCCTCCTCTAATTTACCTCCACCACCTCCGTCGCCTCATGTTTGCACCTGCTGCACTGGGAAGGAAGCTATCACGGACTCTCTGGACACCATCAAGCGAGCGATGGAGGATGTCATGGGCACCATCACTGCAATGCAGCACAGAGAAGCAGAACAGACACGTTGTGAGGAACACATGACGACTCTGCTACAGGATCTCGAGCAAGCTATTTTGAACACAAGTGTGCCAAGCAAGGAAACCGCGCAAGACCAAAGGCACGAGCAGCAGCTCAACCCCAGCTTAGGATAGCTTCTTCTCACTCAGGTTTCCATTGGGTTCATGCAATTAGAAAGTTTATTTCACAAGTTCTTTGCCTTGCGCGGCATCTCAGTTCTAGGATTTTGCAGATTTAGCTCGTATCAGTTTTATGTCTTGGTATGGATAGTCTAGCAGGAAGTATTATCGCCCTGCGTGGCATTTTAGAACTAGTTTTGTACATTTCAGGTTTACTTCAGTTTTTTAAGTCGTGCATGGTTACTATGAACTTTAATGGCCGCGTGGTAGCTTTGGTTTCCCACCAGGGCAAAGCTGCCACAGCCACCTGGGACAATATGACAGATGTAACTCTCACTGCTCACCGAGCTCACCGACCGACCAAGTACTCAAAATGGACAAGGAAGTTGTGCAACCCCGATGGAGGGAGGAATCAGAGACGACAACACCCCCATGCTAGAAGCAGATGGAGATGCGGAAATGACCCGAAGCGAAGTAGGCACAAGAGATCCTGAACTCAAAGACCTTGTGGAAAGGGAAGGGATAGATCTCACGAACATACTGGAACAATGGAAAAAACAGGGCGTAGAAAATGTACCAACAAAGCAATTAGATCGCATCCAGTACCTGTTCCTGCAAAGGGAGGAAGCTAAAGTTCGTGGCCAAAAGCGTACATACGGGGAGACTGGACACCTAGGAGTTAAAGCAGGTGAGGGACAACCACAGCTATCACCCAAGCAAACGCGAAGGAAAAAAGGCAGAAAATCAAATAGTGTAGCCCTGCAGGAGCTCAGAGCGCTACTGATAAACTCGGGTAAGATCAAGAAACTCTTCCCCAACTCCCCCACACATGTTTAAAATGAAAGTCATAACCTAGAATATAAGAGGCCTAAACAGCCCAAGAAAACAACGAATCCTAAAAAATAGACTAAAGCAGGAACAATCGGATCTTTGTTTTATTCAAGAAACAAAGTGTAACACAGACAGAATGGAAACCATCAGTCAACAACACTGGCGCAAGTACAAAATGATGGCTATTGGAGGCCATCAAATGGCAGGGGGAATCCTTACCCTGTGGAACCCACAAGTACTAAGCCTAATACCAACTGAAGCAACCAGGCACACCCTTACGGTCCGCATGCAAATCATTGGGAACGCAGAGGTGCTTATATGCACTAATGTGTATGGACCCCAGGCATCAGAAGAAAGGAAAGGAATGATCAGAGACCTGGAAGAGCTCAAAACCAGATCAAACAACCTCCAATGGATCCTAGCAGGGGACTTCAACATCATCACGTCACTTGCGGAGAAAAAAGGAGGTGTAAGACAATTGGATAGAGACGCGGAGGATTTCTCAAAATTCATCGACACATCAGAGATGGTAGATTTGAAAACTAACAACGGCCAGTTCACCTGGAACAATAAACGGATGAACCAACATCAGGTACCAACAAGACTCGACAGATTCCTGGTGTCAGAGTCAATCATAATGCAGGGGCTGACCTTAGACTGCAACATCCTACCCTGGGGGGGATCAGATCACTGGCCGGTACAACTGGAAGCAGGATTCCAGATCACACCAAAAAACAAGCCCTTCAGATTTGAGAAATTTTGGATGGAACACCCGACTTTCCAGGAAAGAATAAAACATTGGTGGAGGGAGGAGCAACCAGAGCAAGGGACAAGGATGTTCAAACTCTATAAAAAACTAAAACACATCAAATATAGGCTCAAGGAGTGGAACAAGGACACCTTTGGGAATATAAACCAAGAAAAGAACAATATTGAAGGAAAAATGAAAACATTCCAGGAAACCTGCATCTTAGAGGGCTACACGGAGGAACGGAAAAAGGAAGAACTCCAGCTGACCCAGGAATGGGAACAACGATGTCAGCAAGAAGAAACCCTTTGGCAACAAAAGTCCCGAATCAGATGGCTAAAGGAAGGGGAATGGAACACCAAGTTTTTTCACAAAACAACTATGGCTAGAAGAGCCCATAACAAAATCTTGAAGATCAAGGACCAGGATGGAATAGAGAGAGAGACACATAAAGATATCGAAACAGCTCTGGTAAACCACTTCCATGGGATAGCCCAGGAACCCAACCAAGACAGAACGACGGCCATACAAAGGATAATACAACACATCCCGCGACTGGTCACTGAAGAACAAAATAGCAATCTGAACAAACCCATAGCGGAGGAGGAAATCGACCAAGCACTTCAGAAAATGCCCAATGGGAAAGCCCCAGGCCCGAATGGATTCAAGGTGGAGTTCTTCAAAGCCTGCTAGGAAGTTGTCAAACATGATGTGTATAGAGTAGTGGAAGACTCTAGAAGGTCAGCCTCTATTCTCAAAGTGCTAAATGCCACAATGATTACACTTATCCCAAAAGAAAATGAAGCCAAAACCCCTGACAGGTACCGACCTATAGCACTGTGCAATGTGGTGTATAAGTTAATCTCCAAAGTCATAGCAAATAGACTGAAACCCATCCTACCTACACTGGTATCACAAGAACGGGCAGGTTTCGTGGAAAGTAGAAAAATAATGGACAATATCATCCACGCCCACGAACTTATCCACACCCTGAAGCTTCAGAAACGAGGAGGAATGATAATACAACTAGACCTAGCAAAAGCTTATGACAAAATTAGTTGGCATTATATGGTCAAGACCCTGAAAGCCTTCGGTTTCACCCAACACTGGATCAATTGGATAGTCAGCCTAGTTTCAACTACAAGTTACTCGCTCCTTGTTAATGCAGCCCCTGCCAAACCTTTCTGGCCCACTAGAGGCATCAGACAAGGAGACTCGTTGTCCCCCTTCCTTTTCATTCTAATGATGGAAGGTCTCAGTCGGAGCATAAAGAGCGCAACCACAACAGGGGAAATAACAGGGATCAAACCCTTTGCGACTTGTCCTGTCTCCACACACCAACAATTCGTGGATGACACCACACTTCATGGCATACCCACGGTCAAGGAAGCGAAAGCCTACAAACGAATCCTAGATGAATTTGGGGAAGCTTCGGGAGCAGAGATAAGCCAGTCAAAATCTATGATCTTTTTCTTTAATACCAACCCCGCAATCCAAAGAAATCTGGCCAACATTTAGGGCTTTGACCGCAAAACGCTTCCAACCAAATACTTGGGGATCCCACTGACAGATAAAGCTTACAAAATGTCCACTTGGGAAGGAGTAATCAACAAGCTACAAGATCGGATCAAAAATTGGACATACAAATCCCTCAACCTAGCCGAAAGTGATCCGGATTATTTTCAGCACGAAATGAAAGCAGAGATATAATAAAGAAATGCAGAGAGATATCGCGGATATCCAATAATATAACAGAAATGTATCAGAGATGCAACCAAAAACACAGAGATACAGTAATACGCAATTTTCTATTAATGAGGGAAAATGTACAAAGACTGTAAAATACAGAGTGAAAGACTCGCTAGAATGGTGGCAGCTTATCTCTGAGAAGAGATGTGACGGCTACTCGCATCTGTGAGAAGATGATTATTACAATGAGGCTCTAAGGGCCTTTTTAACATAAGGAAAATCCAAAACCCTAACCCCGGAAGATGAAAAGCCAAAAGGTTTGCGGGCCCCAATGGGGGTAGTTGATACGTCAACTTTCCAAGGGCGTAACTTTTGCATATGATCTCTGTTTGGGGCGCTTGATACACCGTTAGAAAGATCTATTCGAGAAATACAAATTTTGTGTGAGCAACATCCATCTTCGATCCATGTTGCTCCTCGTTTTCCCAAAAAACGTCGTTTAGGGCCTCAAAACGGCTCCGGAAGTTCAGAACCCAAAAAACTGCTAAAAATAGTAAATTACCAAAATTGTTAGAAAACTGTTTTGAGCCAATTAGAAAAGGTGGGTGGCCACCAATATCCACCTAGATCAAAAAGACTCATCTTAACCAAGTCAATGCTGCAAGCTATTCCAACCTTTATGATGTCTGTGTTCCCAATCCCCAAGGGGATAATACAAAAAATAAGGACAACACAAAGAGATTTCCTCTGGCGAGGAGCGGAAACAAAGAAAAAATGGGCACTGGTGGCTTGGGAGAAGATTTGTAAACCAAAAAACAAAGGAGGCCTGGGGTTACACGACCCACAAGTGACCAATGACACCTATGGGGCGAAACTCTGGTGGCGCTGGGTCAAAGAAACTACGACACCATGAGTAAACCTATGGAAGGCAAAATATGCCACGGACATATGCGGCCAGGAGAAAATTCGCTTCAGAGGCACCAAGGATGGGTCTGCCATCTGGAACCTAGCATGGCGCAACAAGGCCTGGATTCAAACACACAGCTTTTGGGAAGTCAGAAATGGCAAAACCGCGAGATTCTGGGAGGATGCCTAGCAACAGGAACCTAGATTGGAAAAACCCGGAAGGGAGGAAATCCAACAGGAGATGTTTGCACAAGGCAGAACCAGAGTCTACCAATACTGGAAGCAAGAGACAGATCGCAACAAATGGAGAATCTGGAACACTCTCACCCCACAGAATAGAGACCAAACCGCAGCAACAGTACAAGAAGTGGAGGAGGAACTGGGGAAACGAAAAATAGCAGTTGCGGAAGGAATGGACCAGCTAATATGGGGGCACAAGGACGGTGAGGAATTCAACCTCAAAGAAGTACGCCATTACATAGCGGACCAGGACCAAGAAGACCCGACGCATCAATGGGATAAGCTCTGCAATAGCTCCCAATGGCCAAAAATAAAAATCTTCCAGTGGCTAATACTCCACAATCGAATCTTAACTTGGGAAAACCTCGGGAAGCAAGGTTTCATAGGACCTTCCAAATGTCATCTATGTGAAGAAAAAGAGGAAACAACGAACCATCTCCTGGATGAATGTACCCTCACAGCAGAAGTCTGGGACTGGGCGGCAAGCATCTTCCGACAATCTAACAGGATCAGAGGGAATATATCCACAACTATAAATACTTGGAAAGAGAACTACAACGATAATGAAGAGGTGAATCTCTGTTGGATCCTCATTCCCGGAATGATCACATGGGCAATCTAGAAGGAAAGAAACCGGTGCATCTTCAAGAACCAAAGTTGGACGGTAGAAAAGATCAAGGAAACAATCATCCCCATGACAAGAGAAACGGTACAGAGCCACAACTGCCAACCGAGCAGAGCGCAACCCATAGCCCAATATCTCCAAATTCTCGAGGCCTTTCAACTGAAGGAAGGACGCAACCACATTCAAGTAAGACGGCCAGCGCAACTCCAAGTAGGAGAGCACAACTGGAAACCGCCACCAGAGGGTTCCCTCAAGCTGAATTTTGACTGGGCATCGAAAGGTAACCCAGGCCAGACAGGACTGGGAGGAGTACTCAGGGACAGTCAAGGAAATATCATCCGGTTGTATACTGGGAGTCTGGGGAACTCAACTAACAATGCAGCGGAATTTGGAGCCCTGGAGACCGGCCTCAAGATTCTACACTGGGAAGAAATAACCAACGCTATAGTGGAAGGGGATTCCATGCTGGTAATCAACACAGTAAGGAAACTCCAAAACGGTACCAGAGTGGGCAAAATCCAGAGACACTGGCGCTTGGCACAGTCCCTACAAAGAATTCAAGAGCACATGCAGTCGGGGATCGCAGTAGAGTTGCGCTGGGTACGGAGGTCAGCTAATGGCCTAGCGGATAGAATAGCTAACGAAGGTGTAGACAGAGCAAGACCAGAACTGGACACAATTTGGAGTAACATCCCAAGTGGTCAATTCTGAACTGGCTGCATACAAATAATGGTAAAGGACTATGACGACAGCCGGAGTATGGACGACCACAGCAAGGTTGGAGGCGCAGAAATAATTGAAAGGCACGTAGGACCCCGTCAGAATCCGAGAGGCCACCATTCCAACACAAATTCCAATGCAACCTCAGGTCACACCATAGGAGGAGATATTACACCGCGGCCCTATCACTAGAACGGAGTATAGGGGTTGCTCGTGGGAGCGAAGGAGGGATATCTAGCAGGAGGAAAAGTACAAAGAACTAAACGATTGGTCGTGGACAGGTATGGGTACGCCTCATCCACACAGAGGTACGAGGGGGAAATGATTGGCGTACAGTGTGCAAAGCAGGAGAGTGGCGCAGGGATGACGGCAGGGTTCCCAAGAGCACACGCTCCAAATCAATGCGACAGGACCAAAAAGGACACCTCTACGAGAGACCAATGATTACCTGGATAAGCCAGCAGCTAGGGAAACCCCATAAAGGAAGCACCTTCAGGGGAAACCATAGATCGAAAAGAAGAAATTACAGAGGCCATACTATGCACTAGGAAGGGGTGAATAGAAACGGAGGACGAATTCAAGACGAGAACCACCAAAATCAAACAAAGATGACAAGAATGAAGAATACCCAGAGCAAGAGAGGCCCCCAGGGGGAGGCTCTTCCAACAAGCGCCCGGAAGATCACGAGGGTGGAGCAAGCAGCCAGAGAGGCCAAGGGTACCTTCCTCACGCAAGTCGACCCCAAGGGTAAAGCGGTTATAAACAGATGGGAAAGAGAAGTCAACAACAAGCGCCAGGGCAAGGACTGGGAGGAACTCATTCAAGAAGCCGACGGGATAAAGGACCCAGGGACCACTCAACCAAGAATGACCCTCTACCAAAAAACAGTGGAAGAAGCCCGGCGCAATAAAATGTTGATAGGCAAGCTGAAAGCAGACAGGAAAGAGACTAGCAGGGAGGCGATCCGAGGACACAAGAGGGAGCTCACAAAAATTATGAACCGCCTCAGCAACTTGGAGGATATTGCAAGAAGAACAGCAGAGGACTAGAGGAGCCAAAACGAAAAATTGGAGTGATTGGCAGGGCAATTTCACCTCTACCTCCGCTACGTCCACCATATGGACATCACTCATGCGGACCGATGCGGAACACCAACCAACATCAGAAGGACATGCATGGTGGAGCAAAAGGAGGAAAATGCAGCAAACAAGGAAAGAGACGAAAGCCAGCCCATCCTCTTGGACTAGCGCAGTACCAACCACGGTTTTTTGTGCTCTACTTTCTGTTATCTATTAATGAATATGTTAAGTTATGTTTTTTGCAAACTGGCTTAAGGGGACTGGGTCGGTTTCCCAGGGTGGCGGCCCAACTCCCTCGCTTATGTGGCATGATAAGTAAAATTGGGCTAAAAAAATTTGATGATAATAGAGAACAAGTTTGAGGATTTGAGTCCAGAAGAATCAGGGGAATACTAGGATGGGGCATGCCAAATGTATGTGTTTAAGAGGGGAGATGATTTGAAAAAGATTTGGGATGGATAAAGCATGATAACACCTAAATCACTTAAGAAAAAGGGAAGGTAAATAATTATTATTAATCTTCTTTTTTTCTTGTCTAATAAAAATTTAGCCTTAAAGGATACCATTCAATAGGTTTGTATAATCGCCCCAAGCCATAAGAAAATGTAAGAAATACAAACCTCCCATAATAATTTATCAATAGTCAAAAGCCCTCTACCAAATGTAGAAGAAACCTTGAAAGAAAGGATCATGGAGAAAGCAAATGTGAGAAACACAAACCTCCTATAGTAATCTATCAATAGTAAGAATCCCTCTACCAAATGTAGAAGAAACCTTGAAAGAAAGGATCATGGAGAAAGTGGAGTTCAAGATTGAAGATATTGTTGCAATTAATCTAGTTAATTACTCTTTAAACATAGTTACCAACTTAACGAGAACGGGTCAAGTTTTTTACCCCATTATCGATAGCACACCTCTCTCTTTTTAGACGGTGATATTTTAAATTTCATGATACATAATGTTTCCACCTTTTTTTTTAAATTCTTGTTTTTTCATCTATTTTCAAATTGTTCAATTTTTTTTTCAAAGATGTTTTTACATATATTTTCAAATTTTCTATTTTTGTTGTTCAATGGTGTTTTTAATCATCTATCCATGCTTCATCCAATGTTTAAAATGTTGTACATCATTTATTTATTTTTAAATTAAAAATTTTCATATAATTATATAGAAAATACTTGTAGTTAAATAACACTATTTTTAATATTTAGCAAAAAAATATAAATCAATTTTTTTTTGATAAATTAAAAACTAAGAAAAACAAAAATATTGAAATTTAAAAAAATAAATAAATATTTAAAAGCAAATCTATATAAAAAAAAATTAATAAAAAACTTAAAAAATAGTAAAAAAATAACCAAAAAATTTAAAATATATATAAAAATTAAGAGAATGATAAAATAAAAAATAAAAACAAATTTATAGTCAAAAAAAAAACTTTAAAAATATTAAAATTAAAAATATGTATAAAATACCAAATTAATAAACCTAAAATAAAATATTTAATAAAACAAAACAACTTAAAATTACAACTAAAATAATAAAATTTATATTAAAAAATATTAAAAAAAAACTAAAATACAACATTTAAAAAAAAATTAATACAACCACAAATATATATATGGTGTTATATGATGATATATATATATATAGAGAGAGATATTATTAACTTATATATATAATGTTTTTAAATTTTTAATGAAATTTTCCATTTTAAAATATTTTGTTTTAGTTTAGGAAGTTTTTAGTGTTTTTCTTTTTTATTTTAGATGTTTTTTTTAATATTTGTTTGAATTTTGAATTGTTTTTTAATATTTTTTTGGGTTTAAAGGAAAAAATTATTGTTTTTAGGTAAGAAAAAAAAATCATTTTTTTAATTTTTTTTGTCGACTTTGTTTTTAATCTTTTTGTTTTTTCAAATTTGGGTTTTGAATATCTATTTTTAAATGTATTGTTTTCATGATATTATGTATTATCTTGTGGTTGGAGTGATAAATTAAGATTTTAAAAGTAAGCATTTAAGGGTTGATTTTATGATTTTGTTTATAGTGATGATGATGTCTTTTACCACTTTAAACAAATGTGTCATTTTAATACCTCAATTTCATTATGGGTGCTACCAGTAGCAGTGTTTTTCAACTTGATGGTGGATTTATTGCGATTTTAAATGACTTCAAATAAATGTTTTGAAAAAAACATTTTGCTTTATGTAACATCATTTTTTTAATTAGGTGTTGATTTTAATGTTTTTTTGAGCTACTGTATAAGTTTTGAAGGTCATGTTTGAAAAATGTTGTAATTTTGACCCAGTTTGAAAAAATGGTGCTAACGGTAACACCACTTTTTGAATTGGGGATTGATTTTCATGTTTTTTATGCAAAAATATGGGTTTTTTGAGCCAAAGTTCTAGTTTTGAGGTCACAGTTCTCATTAATTTGGTAACCTCCAAAATATAAGTTGAAACTCATAAAAGAGAACCAACAAATGGCAGATACGTATAGTTTTAGACTCCAGTCAAACCACCTCTATGGGTAGGAAACCCTTTATGTCCATTTTACCCTCACTGAGCTCTCATTTATCTTCCCTACATCTACAAAGCATATTTCTAAAATATATTAAATCTCTCTTTAACCTTATAAAATCTTTAAATAATTATTTATAACTACCAAAGATAAATAAAACCCCATGCTTAGCAAAGGAGTCTACTAAATTCCCTCCTATCGATGCATAAGCCAAAGTGACCACATTTCAAAGAACACTTCCCCTTTAATTTGAACTTTCATTAAATTTTATTTCTTATTTTAATATGATTAAATGAAAATTTATTATAAATTAATTAGTCCTTCGTTCCCTCCTTTATACTTCTATTTTAAGATCCATTATTAATTTAAAAAATTATTTATTTCATAATATCACTTAATTATTTTAATTCCTTTATTCCATTATTTTATTTGTTTATATTTTTAAGAACATTTGTCGTTTGATTTTACCCCACATTTTAATTTTATATATATATATATATATATATATATATATATATATAAAATTAAAATCTTATAAATTCTATTGTAGCATATCAATCATTCCCTTTTGATTTGACTTTTCATTTAATTTCATATCATATTATTAATTAAAATCTTATAAATTCTATTGTAGCATATAGTCATTCCCTTTAATTTGACTTTTCATTTAATTTTATTTCTAATTTCTAATTTTAATATGATTAAAGTAAAATTAATTTATTGTTAAATTAATTAATCCTTCATTCTATAATTAACTATTAATTTTAAAAAAAAAAAACATTTTTTTACTAATATCTCTTTATTATTTTAATTTTTTTTTATTTTTTTTTATTTATATTTTTTAGTTTTTTAATACATTCAACTTTACCTTTCATTTAATTTTATTTCTAATTTTAATATGATTAAAAGAAAATTTATCATTAAATTAATTAAATTAATTAATCCTTCATTCTCTCTATGATTGACTATTAATTAAAAAAATCATTTTTTTTTCCTATGTCTATTATTTTAATTCAATTTTTTTAATTTTTTTATTTTTATTTTTTTCTAGAACATTCAACTTTACATTTCATTTAATTTTATTTCTTATTTTAATATGATTAAAAAAAATTATCATTAAATTAATTACTCCTTCATTCTCTCCATGATTGACTATTAATTAAAAAAATCATTTTTTTTCCTATGTCTATTATGTTAATTCAATTTTCCTAATTGTTTTATTTGTTTATATTTCTAATTTTTCTCTCAATTTTTTAATTGTTTTATTTGTTAATTCAATTTTCCTAATTGTTTTATTTGTTTATATTTCTAATTTTTCTCTCAATTTTTTAATTGTTTTATTTGTTTATATTTTTATTAGTCCTTCATTCTCTCCATGATTGACTATTAATTAAAAAAAATCATTTTTTTCCTATGTTTATTATTTTAATTCAATTTTCCTAATTATTTTAATTCAATTTTCCTAATTGTTTTATTTGTTTATATTTCTAATTTTTCAAGAACATTTCCTATGTCTTTTTATTTTATTTTTCAAGA
>JASDQU010947369.1:0-26418 GCA_032191745.1 Picea mariana
AAAATATATTTTTGAATAATTCACTCCATTCAACTCAACTAACACTCTATGCTGTAAAAAGATAAACCTAGATTTAATTGATGTAATTAAAGTGAAGAGTAATGATCTGGTCAAATATAGACGAAGTGCCAAATAACCGATCACTCAAACAGACAGAAAGTGCAAAATCTAAAATTGAATTTCCGACTTGCCGGATTCGAACCAGCGACCTAAGGATAACAATTAGGATTTCGTATCCCACTACAGTCCTCCGCTCTACCAACTGAGCTAAAGTCGGCACGTATATCTAACATAAAATATGTTATTTTATTTATTTTCACAATACCCTCGTGAATCACTTAAATTCAAAGTGGAGAAATATTATCTTTTAACCTTTATCAATACAATAGTTAAGTTTCAATGCACGTAAGATAAGAGGGGCTGTTACAGTTCGGGGGGCAAATGTGTTATAACATTTTTTTTTAAATTTTTGAGATGCCAATGTTAATGATATAAAAAATAATAATAATAAATTTAAATTAAATTAAAATGATTTTTCATAAAAGAAAATGATTTGGTTTTGGATTATTATTTATTTTGATTGGATAAGACTGCGAATGTAAGGAAATAGGTTCAATGCCCAAAGATAGCCCAAAAATATCTAGAAGTGGAAATGTGTCCCTCTACCTACATATTTGAGTCTTGAGATTGTATCAATAAAAATTAAACCAGTGACCTAAAGTATTGTAGATACTTTTCTTCTTTCACTCCCATATATATTTGATTTATTATTAAGAGAAAGTCAAATGTCCATTAAAATGATTAAATCCCAGTTTTTATAATTATATTTATGAAGGAATATTATTCTCTCACTAGTTTTGTTCATCAAAATTTATGTAATCCATTAAACATTATTTACATAGATTTGGCAAGAATAGAAATGTGTCCCTTTAGGTGTATATTTTAGTCTTAAACATTATTTACATAGATTTGGCAAGAACAAAAGTGTGTCCCTTTAGGTGAATATTTTAGTCTTGAGATTGTATTATTAATAGAGACTAAATCATAACCCAAAGCATTGTGGGCATTTTCCTACTTTCACTCTCATATATATTTGATTTATTATTGAGAGAAAGTGAAATGACTATTAAAAAAATACAATCCTAGTTTTTATTATTGATTACATTTATGCTTATCAAGAAATATTATTCTCTCAATAGTTTGGTTGATCAAAATTTATGTAATCCATTAAACTCTACAATCTCAATATTAGTATTAGTTGATTGTGAATAGTTGTGTTGGGTCTAAGTTAGTAAGATGCTTTCTTGATGAAAAACAAAAGATGAAGAGAAAATAAATAAACACTACAATCTTATTTCTAGTTGATCATGAACATTGGTGTTGAGTCCAAGTTAGTAGGACATCTTCTTGATAAAAAACAAAGGTTATTAGATATGAGAGGAATAGGGGATAGATATTTGGAAAGGTGACTATGACTTGTCTCTGAGTATCGAGAATTATTTTGGGTTCCCCAAGGTTTAGCTTAGGTGAGTTTTGTAGTTGCATTCAAACTATATAAATCTCCACTTCCACAAGTGGAAGAGATGGCGAGTCTATTGTTGAACACATATTTGGGTTCTACTTGGAGAAGGAGGTGCATGTTATTCAATAATGTTGATAGTATTGAATTTTTCTACATGTTGGTGAATGCATTGATAGTTTGATGTTTAGTTGTGAGAAAGATTTGTTGTGAAAATAGCTCTCACTAATTAGATGATTAGTTGTATAAAGGATGTTAAAATGTAGTATGTATAACTAAACATCCAACCACTTTAGAATTAATTTTATGTATTTTCACACCCACACATATTAAAAAAAAATAGTAATTATCATTTTATTATAAAATAGAAATCACATTCTCGAAATGTTCAAAGCATGATACAAATAAAAGCAAATTCAAATGCTGCACACTGTACTTACAAGAATGCATGCACATATTACACTTACAAGATTAAAATTAAATAATTAATGTATATGTGATTTTTGGCACTTTAAAAAAGAGTCAGAGTAGTTATAGTCATGAATTACTTGATATGAATTAGGGATGCCTGTTTCGTTTAATATCATAAATATTTTCTTGCATTTATCATAGAAATCTGAGTTACTTTCTATAATTATTGGTACGAAGATTTTGATGCAGACTATCTTAATAGTCTTCTAAGACATTTATGTCTTATTTGTTGCTGAAATTTTATTCTCTGACATATTAAAAGTTTATATTTTATTTGCTGCTCGTTCCAAAATTTTGCAAATATCTTACAGTGGGTTCTGATAGGTCAAGAATCCACATTTCCTTTCCTTTGATTGACCCCGCCTTAATTCTTGATACACTTATTTTCTGTGTAGCAGCTTGAAACTGTTTCATTTTCCCTTCCCTTCGTTAATTTGAATTCCTTGAATGCTGGTTAGAGGTGATTTAGAGGTAGAGAGTTTGCATGCAAGCTATCACTTTGGTTCAACAAAAAACCAGTAGTCTCTTTTTTTTCTTATGACCCTTGATGTGAGTTCTACATACTAATTGTTGTGTGCTTGGACCTTTTTCTGCTATTTGTTTTGTAACATGCATTATAGTTTTGTTTAAGTAAAGTGTATATCTTTGATTGCTTTATAATCTGGAAGATTGCATTTAGAAACCATGTAAAGTGTATATCTTTGATTGTTTTATAATCTGGAAGATTGCATTTAGAAACCATGGAGCTTCTTATGACCTAAATATTTAGTATGGATGATTCCTCTGTGGGTCTAATTTGCAGTAAATTTCTTCTCATAAAGGCTTGCATTGATAGGGCTAAAACTTAAATTCCTCCAGGACCTGTTTCAAGTTAATATTAGTCTGTTGTATTGCAGAAATTTTTGGGTATTGGTGCTCTTCTAGATGAAGCCTGGTGTGTTTGTGTTATCTCTATCTCTAGAAATTGTGTTATGCTGTGGCACTTGGATTTTGTGTACTGTGCATTCAGTGCTTGCTGTTAACTTGCTTTAGTGTTGTTAATGTTCACTTGGATACTGTTTGGTGCATGGGTACTGCTTGTTACTGATTTGAGGTGGTTTCCTGACCCTGTTGCCCTCTCAATTTTTGAGGTGGGAACCAGTTGTGCAGTTGGAATGGGTTTCCATGTATAATTGAAGCAATTGGAGAGCACGGTTTTGTGTGTGGTTGTCACGTTGTATCCCTTATGTTGGATTGGTTTCCATCCATGTTTTAAAGGAGGTGATTGTTGTTAACTTCATGGTGGGGCAGTTGTGAAAACATTGTTTTGGCTCATGATTGGATTTTGACCCTCTGATAGTAAAGCTAAAAGCCTAAAGCACCTTACAGGCTTCTTACAATTGGTAGTCCAAAACAGTGCAAAACTTTGAGGAAGCAATTCCTAAAATATGGAAGAAAATGTTTTCATGTAATTCTCTATTGTAAATAGAAAAAGTTGTATTTCATTGATTGATAATATAACTTTCTACCAACAACTAGCCCCAAGGGTTGGCTCAAGTGGTTCTGAGCCAGACATGAAGCTATCCCCAGCTGAGAAGGTCACTGGTTCTAATTTTTTGTTCCCCCTTTGTTAGCACCAGAAGTCACCTTTGGATTGCAGCAGAGGTAAGCCCGGTACCCATTAGTTTTTGTGTCGCAATGAATAATTTAAAAGGGGTCGAATGGGCACAAACTCAGGATAATATCACTTAAACTCAGAAAGTTGGACCAGCATGCACACGCAAATGAGGTCTTGATTCGACTTTAGTTAGTAAGTTGTAGTAAGGGTGAGCAGGAGGAAGAAATTGAGGAGAAAATGAAAAGGTTTACTCTCGACAACAGGTCTTCCAGCAGCCGAAAGAGGAAAATCTCAGAAAACAAGATCCTCTTGGATTCAGAGTTCAGGAGACTGAAAACGCTATAACCGTGTTATAATCCAACATTCATTACCACACAGTCATAAACATCCATGTGAATCATTCAATCATGAACATTCAGTATCAGACGCAATAAAGCATGGAAACAGGAAGCTAACTTTCATCAAACAAGAAATCTCAGATCAAATTACATAACCAGATAACCAGAGTGCTTTATAAAAACTTTACAATGCAGGAGCTCAACTCAACCATCAACCATTACATAATATCAAAACTGCCTATATATAAGCAGAACTGTTGCAACCATCAGGAGTGTGATCTGATTGTTGCATTCAAAGTTTTCAGTCGGCGTCTTCTCTGTCAAACTGTGCAGACAGTCTTTAGTTGTCAAACGCGAGCTCTTCCATCTGGACCTTCTCTGTCTTTCCATTTATGTGCTGAGACGAGTTTTCAACCACCTCTTTCACTCTCATTATCGACCTGCATCGGGATTGAAACGCGACTTAATGCCAAGGGGGCGGCCACACGCTGCTCTCGGATAGGACGCCATATAAACGCGTGATTGCAAGGCCGCTCAAAGGTGGTTTGGTTTCACACCACTTTTGAGCCCGCAATCCACCACCTTTTGCCACGTATTACTTTTTCCAAACCATGGTTTCAATTGCGGCCCGCCCTTGAAATTTTAAAACGTGCACACCTTCCGACCCCACAATGGAGCGTGACCGTTGATCTTGTGATCTGAGATGAGGCTTCCTGATCAATGGCCCAGCTCTGGCGCTTTAGATCGACGGATCGGATCTTCCCTCTTCGAATCGACGGTCGAGATCCACTTCGGGTCTCCAGGACTTCGGAAGCTTCGGCCACTTTTGAATGTGAAAACATGAGGAATTTCCCAGAGAAAAATTCCTGAAGTGAGAGATGAGTTGTCGCGTGTCCCTGCTGACGAGTGGTCCAAATTAACTTTGGGACTTCAGGCTTCGGCCCTTCAAAAGTTTTATACACTTCCCACTTCAAACCTCCCGAAGCTTATTTCCCCGAACACTTGGATCGGACGCCACATGTTCCCTTCAAGATCAACGGCTCATGCTCACCTCGAGGCTTTGTGCTCTAGCACTATACTTTGCACGATTTTTGGAATCCCGAATGCCCGTGAGCTGCTAATCTGAACTGGCTGATTGGATCTCCGTCATTGAAAGATAAAATTGCCTACTGCTTGTGCTTCAAGCCCGAAATGGACTGTTAGGAAAGATGTGCTTTGTGTCCATGGCTGCGGCCAGCATGATCGAGGATTTGGACCATTGGCTGTGGGCTGGGAAAACAAGGAGACCGGGGCAATTTAAACACAGAGGGGGGCAAACAAAAAATGATTTTACAAGCCGAAGGGGAAAAATCTTAAGACTTGGTCTGCGAAAAGGAGAGAGACTAGGCAAAATTACAGTCTTAGGTAGAAACCACACACCCACAGGGCTCTGACAAGTTCATGTGATAACATTTGGCTCCACAGGGAATGGCATGCTCCCTGTGAGCTGCCAAGAACAACTAGTTCCAATGCCTTAGTTGTTAGGTTATGGAGTCGAGCTCAAAACATTTCGCTGAGGACTACAGGCCACCGATCACACTATCCTAAAAACAAAAGCTAACACACATGGGCTCCAAAGGATCTTATTTATTTACATCCCTAGACTAACTGATTTTTTACACAGTGCTAGGTGAAAGCGAATTTTCACCAGAGCCAATCAAGCAACTTCCTAACTGGAAACTCGTTGACTCTGTCAGTGATCGATAACAGATGATGCAACTGTGACGGCAAAACGATTACATCTTTCATCCCTCCTCCCAATGTTGAGGTCAAGATAAAGCTGGGAGGCTTCAATAAATGGAGGAAATGCAACTCCATGTACTCCCTTACAGGTTCGTGGAATAACTGAAGAAAACCCAGAAAATTGGTAACAGAAAGCCTGCTCTGCTTCACAGCTGCTCACATATGGTTGGATGTCTTTGGTAAGCACAAGTGAGTGAAGGGATTATGTAGGTTGTTGATCCACTTATTCTTTGTCTACTCTGATAACATTTGCTAGCTAATGGCAAGAAATCTCCTCATGTATATCAATGGATGGCTCCTCCTCTTTATCATGTTGCTTAGTGTCTTCATAGTGATCAAATGTAGGATAAGCTTGATGTTCATCATCACTAGAATATTCATAAAAAATGGGTTTCCCTTCATATGCATGATCAACCTCTAAAACAGTAATTCCATCAAGAATATAACTGCTAAGAATATCCATTTCAGGGACAGCAGTAACTGCTGCTTCTGGTTGTTCATACACATGATTTTTCTCTTCAATCCTAGGTGAAAATATATCATGGGAAACCTCTTGAAGGAAAAGAGAAGAATCATCCTCCTCAACCATCTCTTCTTCTAAATATGAGACAGCAGGTGTATAAGGGGCAGAATATGATACATCCATTGCTATGTAATCATCAACGCTATTATCAATCATACCTGGAAGGCCTTTTTCATCATAAGCAGGGCTGGTCAAAACATCTGTCTCATGAACAAAAATATCCTTTGTGCTTCCTCTTTCACTCGAACCTTCACCAGACTCATCACACGAGAAAGACTCTATCATTTGCTCGATGTGGGATGCAAACTTCTTACAGCTGTCATCCAATATAAGATGAGACATGTAAATCTCTTTGTAATATAAATTAAAAGCATCATGAAAATCCTTCAAAGAATGGATACTAGCAGCAGGGAGAGATTGGCACCATTCACGAGCATTTTCCTCTAAAGAAAATATGAACATCTTTATCAAGACATCCTTGTGAACAAAATTGTGCTCAAGCATGCATATATGAAAATTAAACAAGTGTTCACCAGGATGATCATGCTTGCTTCCTCTAAATCTCGGAAGATAATCACCCCATTCATTTATAGCAGGGACAACATTTGGAAAACCAGGAACATAGAAGAAATTAAAAGGAGAAAACCTCTGAGCCAAGATTTTTTCCATTTCAGACCAGTGGAGACACTGATCGATTCTTTAAACATGGAGTCACCAGGTGAAAGATATGCAGCCTGAATGCGTCTGGTCTTTGTTCACCATCAAAGACCAGATCTGATCGTGGTCGTTCTCCTAGGGAACTTTCCAAGCTGAGAAAGCAGCTGCTAAAAGCCTTCTCGAGAAAGGTTCTCTGGGTCAGCTTCAGCTGTGCTAGAGGTAGCCACAGCTGAAATAGTGGAGTGGAAACAATGGAGTCGCCAGGTTCAAGCTGCAATCTTCAATGGTTTTGATATCTAATGCACCCTCAGAATCAAAAGCTCTTTGTCATTCTATCCCAGGGAAATGTCTTCAATTCATTCCCCGGCAACGACGCCATAAATGTTAGCACCAGATGTCACCTCTAGATTGCGGCAGAGGTAAGCCCGATACTCATCAATTTGTATGTCACAATGAATAATTTAAAGGGGGTCGAATGGGCACAGACTCAGGATAATATCGCTTAAACTCAGAAAGTTGGACCAGCATGCACATGCAAATGAGGTCTTGATTCGAGTTTAGTTAGTAAGTTGTAGTAAGGGTGAGCAAGAGGAAGAAATTGAGGAGAAAATGAAAAGGTCTACTCTCGACAACAGATCTTCCAGTAGCCTAAAGAGGAAAAACTTAGAAAACAAGATCCTCTTGGATTCGGAGTTCAGGACACTGAAAACACTATAAACGTGTTATAATCCAACATTCATTACCACACAGTCATAAACATCCATGTGAATCATTCAATCATGAACATTCAGTATCAGACGCAATAAATCATGGAAATAGGAAGTTAACTTTCATCGAACAAGAAATCTCAGTTCGAATTACATAACCAGATAACTAGAGTGTTTTATAAAAACTTTACAATGCAGGAGCACAGCTCAACCATCGACCATTACAAAATATCAAAATTGCCTAGATATAAGCAGAATTGTTGCAACCATCAGGAGTGTGATCGGATTGTTGCATTCAAAGTTTTCAGTTGGCGTCTGCTCTGTCAGACTATGCAGACAGTCTTTTGTTGTCAGACACGAGCTCTTCCGTCTGGACCTTCTCTGTCTTTCCATTTATGTGCTGAGATGAGTTTTCAACCACCTCTCTCACTCTCATTAACGACTTGCATCGGGATTGAAACGCGGCTTAATGCCAAGGGGTCAGCCACATGCTACTCTCGGATAGGATGCCATATAAATGCATGATTGCGGGACCGCTCAAAGGTGGTTTGGGTTCACACCGCTTTTGAGCCCGCAATCCACCACCGTTTGCCATGTATTACTTTTTCCAAACCACGGTTTCAATTGTGGCCCACCCTTGAAATTTTAAAATGTGCACACCTTCTGACCCCGCAATGGAGAGTGACTATTGATCTTGTGATCTGAGATGAGGCTTCCTAATCAATGGTCAATCTCTAGCGCTTTAGATCAATGGATTGGATCTTCCCTCTTCAAATCGACGGTCGAGATCCACTTCAAGTCTCCGGGACTTCGAGAGCTTTGGCCACTTTTGAATGTGAAAACATGAGGAATTTCTCGGAGAAAAATTCCCGAAGTGAGAGATGGGTTGTCGTGTGTCCCTGCTGACAGGTGGTCCAGATTAACTTCGGGCTTCGGCCCTTAGGAAGTTTTACACACTTCCCACTTAAAACCTCCCGAAGCTTATTTCCCCAAACACTTGCATCGAACGCCACGTGTTCCCTTCAAGATCAACGGCTCATGCTCACCTCGGGGCTTTGTGCTCTGGCGGTATACTTTGCGTGATTTTTGGACTCCTGAATGCCCGTGAGTCGTTGATATAAACTGGTTGATTGGATCTCCGCCGTTGAAAGATAAACATTCCTACCGCTTGTGCTTCAAGCCTGAAATGGACTGTTAGGAAAGTTGTGCTTTGTGTCTGTGGTTGCAGCCAGGATGATCGAGGATTTGGACCATTGGTTGTGGGCTGGGAAAACAGGGAGACCGGGGCACTTTAAACACAGAGAGGGGCAAACAAAAAACGATTTTACAAGCCGAAGGGGAAAAATCTTAAGACTTGGTCTGCGAAAAGGAGAGAGAAAGGGTAAAATTACAGTCTTAGGTAGAAACCACACACCCACAAGGCTCTGACAAGTTCATGTGATAACACCCTTGAAATTAAGCCACCATCCACAAAGTGGGGAAGTGCTTCCTTACTTTTCAGAAGTCATTATAGGTGTATTTACGAGTTTTTAGAGTGGTTTTAGTCGATGGTATTATATGCATTCGAAGTGGGGAAATGCTTCCTTACTTTTTAGATGTCATTATAGGTGTATATATGAGTGTTTAGGGTGGTTTTAATACATTGTATTATATGCATTGTAATCTCTTGGAATTAGAGTTATAATGTAATTTTGGTTAGCATATTACTTAAATATTTTATTGTAAAGAGTTAAGTTAATATACAGTGAGATAAAAAGGTGTGGCTCTAAAGGTTAGTTTTCCCAATTAAAAGTTTTCAAGATAAATATTGTTTACATATGGTTTATGAATGTACCATGGTATCTTGTGTCTTAAAATTTTATTAATATTGCTTCTATTTAATAGATTTATCAATCTCTTCACTATGCCTTTACTTCTTAATATCTTCTATGTGAGAATTGAAATAATAAATCTATCTCTTAAATTTCTATTTTTCCATCACATCAATATTAGTCATATCAGAATATAACCTTGCCAGATTTGAATTCTCATAATTCCTTTATTATAAACTCAAATCAAACATTTACTATATTGTTTTAAAGCTAAAATTATGTACTTAATAATGGATATGTAGAACTTGAGAAGTTGTTGTGGAAGGCTGCCTTCATGACAAAAATACATCAAAATCATATATTTTCAAATTTTAATATCCTGGCTTTCAGCTTTCAGTATCTCTAATTTGAGAGGATTTTTTTTAAATAATGTGGTTTTTAAATAAATGATAAATATAATTTTTTTTTCTTTTAAAAATTATGTTGAAAAAGTTTATATATATATATATATATGTATGTATATCTCCATAGATTTTATCAGTCAAATTAATAGGCGAAGGGGGTCTCATACACCAGTTTGGTGGTTGGCTTGGCCGTGACCTTAAAAATAGATTATTATTATTATATTATTATATATAAATAAAGAGAAAAACCTCACAACGTCACAGTCCCATTTTTTCTCAAAAATGTTTTTAAATCATTTTTCGTATGTTTTAAATTATTTAAATTTTTCAAAAAAATTATGATAATAAATTAACTTAATTAATTAAAATATTTTTTTTTTTTGTAAGTAAGAGATTTTATATATAAAAGGCCTTCAAAAAACCAGACCAGAGGTACAGAAACTTGAAAACGATTGTGTTGTAGTTACCGAACTTCCCCAATAGAGGGGAAACCAGTTCAGCCAGCTGGGTAAGTCTAGCAGTTTACAGTCTGACAGTCTTAAAAAACAGAACTAAGCTGACTAGGCTACAGCTAAGAAAAGAAACTAGAAAAGAGAACAAAACCCCTGTGGGGTCAGACACTGGGCGAATAACTTGGCCAGGTGGCTTGATAGGCCACTTCCCAAGGTTCCTCTTCGATGGGTGTTCCTTTGCCTTCCAAATGCATATCAGCGTCCACGTTGCTCTCGTCCAGGTTGGCAACTGGCAGGGTGTCTCCAGGCGGACTATGTGCATGAAGGCATGTAGCTGTCGCAGCCTCTGTGTCCCCGTGCGTAACCTACGCCCCAATGACCCCTGCTGAACGTTGCATCTGTTCATTCCTGTCGTCACCCTCTGCCTGGGGCACCTCTGCTGAAGCCACGCCTTCTGGAGTAGAGTGGAAAGCATCCTGGAAGGTGGATAGGATCTGAAGGAGGGTCGAAGTCTTCCCATCCAGAAGCTACAGTCGGAATTGGAGGTCCTCCAATCCCTGTCGGAGCTCAAAGACCAGTCCATAGAGGATGTCTAGACTATCTTTCAGCTGTGAGTCAGGGATGAAGTCGGAAGACAAGTACGCATTGTTTCGGGCATTTCGAAGAAAGGGTGGCTGGGAGGAGCAAACTGTCGATGCAAGAGAGGGTCCTCTGGTTCGAGAATTCGATGGAGCTGCAGGAAATCGCGAAAGAGATCCCGGCGAGCTATTAGTGATGACTAGGCATTCGAACCGGAAGGCAGACGGGGTGGAGGAGGCGAGACGTTCTAGCTCGGGCTGCGGAGGCGGTGAGGAGAACATGGAGGGCGAACCAAGGGGAGAAACAGAGGCACGGGGCCGAGGAGGATGCCAAGGAGATCCTCTTCGTGGCCTTCCTCTTTGGCGCGGCATAATGAGCTCATGTTGAAGGCATAATTGAACCGAATGCCCCAGGCGAGCCTGGAGAGCCTGGAGAAGGCCGAAGGCTACAAGCACCATGAAAAACCAGAGTAAACTAGGCCTGGGAAGTGGAGGGATGCGGGGGTCGGGTCGCGGGCGAGAATGAAAGTCACTTGCAGACGGAGGAGCCATGGTATAGTCAGTAATGGGATTCGGGCACACTAGCGTTAATGGTGCTGCAGTGACATTAAATCTCATAAATGCAAGGTCGAGGCGGCGGGATTTGGCACAAGCCTAGCACATGGCTCCCTACCTCGCTGGCCAGACCTTTCCTCTGCTTCTCGCCACATGTCTCGCACTGACACCCCATCCGAGGGTTTGTCCACTTCCATAGCCTTGCGGATGCATTGCTGGAGAATAGGGTGGTCAGGGTTGAGGGATGTTTTGCAAAGGAGATCCGGTCCGTCCCAATTAGTCCCCAGATTATCCAGTTCATCCGCAACTTGGTTCGCTTTTCACCTGATGTGAACAGGTATAAAGGCCTGATTGGGTTGCAGAAGATCCGCTATAGTCTTTAGCCCATGTGAGAGTTTCCAACTGGGTGAGATTCTTTCCGGGTCTGCTCCATTTAAAATTCTGCTGAAGAGATTGATAATGATTTGAGAATCTCCTTCAACAATCAGCTTGGTGAAGCTATGCTCAATGGCTAATTGCAGTCCTCTGGTGAGCCCCCAAAGTTTCGCTACGTTGTTCGTGGTGTGACCAAGGGAGCCTACGTTAATGAGAAGGATGTGTCCAAGGTGGTTGCGGAAGACCACTCTGTATCCCGCTGCTCTTGGGTTGCCTTTGGAGGATCCATCAAAGTTGAGCTTGATGAAGTCGCATGGGGGGGTAGTCCAGGAGGATGGGCTGTTGGGAGGGAGAGGAGAATAAACGGGGGGAAGTGGGTGAATAATTGGGGAGGGCTTCCAGTACTGAAGAATTAGAAGTTCTGTGGGATTGCTGATCAGATCTTTTTCAGACCAATGTTGAAGGTTGAGAGTTTCCAGAATATTGAGGCGGCATTGGTTCCAGCAATGGTGCCATGGGAGGGAATCATTCTTGAAAAGCCTTCTATTTCTTTCCTTCCACACCTGCCAAAGAATGAAGCCTGGAAGAAGTTGCCAAATACGATTTAGAAAGGAAGATTGAAACACTTGGTCCCTCCATTCCGTAATTGTTTCAATGATGTTGTCTCTTTTACAATCCGAGGTGCGCATAACAAGCGCACTTTGATCCCAGATTTGAGCAGTATAGGGGTAGGAGTTGAGGAGATGATTCATGGTTTTAGCTGCTTCTCCACAAAGCATGCAAATGGATGGCCCAACAAATCCTCTTTTTGAGAGGTTATCCCAGGTGAGAATGCTCGAATGGGCGACGAGCCAAAGTAAGAGGGTGATTTTAGGCTAATGTTTAAGGTCCCAGATTTTGCTTCATACCTTCCTTGTGGGTAGAGAGTCTGAGTGAGTTTTGATGTGATAGGCCTCTCGTATGTTGTAGGTGCCCCGTGGCGAGTATCCCCATCGTAGGATATCCTCTCTTGTGAGTTTGGGGATTTTCCTTTTGGACATTTCATCCTGTCAGGGTCTCAGATCCATGTGCGCCTCCAGGTTCAGGCATTCCCTGTTTAAGTGCCAGCGCCGCCATGTGTCCTTTATGGGGTTGTCTTTCCAGTAATCAACAACTTTTTTCAGGCCCGCATATGTAGCTTGGGTACTGATATACTTAGCCCAATCCTCGTGGTCAAGAATTGGCCATTGCTGCCAAGAATCTTTCCAGAAGAGGGTTGTTTTCCCATTTCGGATTTCCCAGAAAGCATGTATGGTTACCAGATGTCTATTCTACTTAGCTGCTGCCCAGATTAAGGATCCTGGGTTGTCCCCATTCCATCCTATTAAATTCTTCTCCGCCATATCGGGTGCATATTTCCTTCTCCAGAGCCTTGCCCAGAGATCCTTGGGATTTTTTAGCCAGCACCACCAGATCTTGGCGCTAAGGACTTTATTCATGATGGAGGGGTCCCGTAGTCCAAGGCCTCCTTGTTCTTTGGGTTGGCAGAGTCTGTCCCAGTTGATCAACGTTATTTTCTTCCCTGTGTTGAGGCCTTGCCAGAGGAAGTTCCTCTATAATATTTTTATGGTTGTGAGGACAAACTTTGGGGCAGCAAGCGTCGAGAAGGTGTAGATGGGAAGGGCTTGAAGAACAACTTGAAGGAGAATAAGACAACTAGGAAGGTTCAGTACTCTGAAGGTCTAGGAAGATAGCCTTTTGGTAAAAGAGGAAAGGAGTTGTTCCCAAGAGGAGTTTCTGAGGGCATTATCAATCAGGGGGATGCCAAGGTATTTGGATGGAAGGGAGCTTCGGTTAAAACCCAAGATGTCAGAGACATGGCGTTGAATCAGAGGGGTGTATTGAAGAAGAAGATTTGGGACTTGTCTTTGTTACAATCCAGTCCTGAGGCGTCATAGAAGGTTTGGAGGATCGAGAGGAGGGAGTGAGCTTCGCGTGCAGTAGGGGTACCCATCATTAGAGTGTCATCCACAAATTGGCTATGCAAGATAAGGGGGGAGATACCATGCAAAGGTAGACCTGTCAGCCTGTTACTTGCGATGGCTGCGTGAATGGAGCAGCTAAGACCCTCGGCCATAATGATGAAGAGGAAAGGGGAAAGAGGGTCTCCTTGTCTGATTCCTATGGAAGGGGAGAAAGGGCGAGAAGGAACTCCATTGATAAGGATGGGAAAAAAAGCCGAGGAGATTAGATTCAGAATCCAATTCACCCAGAACTTGTCGAAACCAAAGGCAAGGAGAATTTCCCGCATATAGTCCCAGCTTAACTTATCGAAGGCTTTAGAAAGGTCTAGTTTAAGGAGCATACCTAGCATTCTGGTCTTCTGCAAAGAGTGAATCACTTCATGAGCTAGGATGACACTGTCCATGATTTGTCTGCCTTCAACATAGCCCGATTGCTCCAGAGAGATAATCATTGGTAGGATGGGCTTGAGTCTTCATGCAATCACTTTCGTTAGAAGTTTGTAGATGACATTGCAGAGGGCTATGGGTCTGAAATTATTAGGATGGTAGGGCCTACCCCTCTTTGGGGATGAGGGTAAGGAAACTTGCATTGAGAGCCTGAAGGACTTGTCCTGTGGATCGAGAATCTTCAATGATTTCCCACACCTCTACCCTGATCATCGGCCAACAATGGTGGAAAAAATCATTGGTGAAGCAATCGGGGCTAGGAGCCTTGCACTTGGGGGTGTCCTAAAGCGCTTGATCCACCTCCTCAATTGTAATGGGCCGGAGCAGAGCTGAGTTTTGCTTCGGAGTGACAAGGGAGGGCACATGTTGCGTGACCTTAGCTATGGCCTCAAATTTATCCGGGAGTGGTTCTGTGAGGAGATCTTTGTAATAGTCTATCAGTGTCGTCTCCAGGTCTTCATGGGAATGGATAGGCTTGCCATTGGTGGAGGTTAATTGCATAATTCTATTAGTATGATGGCGGTGAATGGTGGTTCTGTGAAAGAATTTGGTGTTTCGGTCCCCCTCCTTGAGCCACTGGATGCGAGATTTTTGTTTCCACAGAATCTCTTCTTGACCTTTTCTGGCCTCCAGCTGTTGATTTTCTTTTACTTCCTGGGTTTTAAGCTCGTTCGATAGCCCTTGTAGCCAGATCTGATTTTGAATCGCACCCATTTGTTCTGACAGCTGCTTTTGGGAGTCGAAGATATTGCCAAAGGTTTTCTTATTCCAAAGTCTGAGTATTTGCTTGAGGTTCTTTAGCCTTTGCTGAAATTTATACATCTTGGAGCCGCGGGGGACCTCTGCCTCCCTCCACCAATCTTGGATCTTTGCTTGGAAATCTGGGTGGTTGAGCCAAAACTGTTCAAACCTGAAGGGTTTTTTCCTTGGAGTGGCTGGCACCTCCAACCATAGTTGAATGGGCCAGTGATCTGAACCAGGGAAATTCAGAATGCTTGCTTCCAGAGCTATCCCTTCCAGCATAAGGGAGTCAGAAATGAGGAAACAGTCTAGTCTGCAGGCGATTTGATGTGATCCAGTTCTTCTATTTGTCCAGGTATGGATGCCATTGATGGTTTTCAGGTCAATGAGGTTGAGGTTGTCAATGAGGCTATTGAAGTCAGTGGAGTCCTGATCCAGGCGTCTTGATCCCCCTTTTTTTTCCTCCAGACTGCGTATGAGGTTGTAATCTCCGCCAACAATCCATCTGTTGTGCCTAGTTAAGGCGGATAGGTACTCCAGGTTCCTGAGAAAGGCTTTCTTATCCCTTGGATTGGCCGGCCTGTAGACATTGGTCAGGTGTCCAGGCTTATTAGAGCCAATGAGCCTATAGTCTGCAGTGATGGACCATTTGGTAGTGACAAAGTTTTCCATGAGCGTTGAGTTGGTGTTCCAGAGGATAGCTAGTCCTCCAGCTATACCTGTGGCTACAGTAGAAACTGCTTCCCCTTGCTTCCAACAGTAGGGGAGTAGCCTGTCAATATCTTCAGTTGTGCACTTTGTTTCCTGTAGTAATAATATGTCTGGTTTTTCCGCAAAGATCAGATCTCGTAGCATTTTTTGCTTGCTACGTCCATTGAGGCCTCTTATATTCCATGAGATAATCTTCATGATTATGGGGGGGTGGGGAGAGGAGGAAAGTTGTCTGAGATAAGGTGGAATTGCTCGGAGTTCACCATGAAGTGACCTATTTCTTGTATGAGCTTGTTGGTAGACTTCCTTCCTCTTTTCTTTTCATCTTTCGGAGTTTTTCTCTGACTCTTTGACTGATTGCCCTGTATTCCCAGGCCCTTGCTGGATCGAGTTGTGGATCCAGCTGAGGAGTTAATGAAGACCTTGTGCACCTTCCGTAATTGATCCCTAGGTATGGTGTATATTTTTTGATGTCTATAGGCGTGTTCGAGGTGCTCCAGATCCACCCCAGCTAATTCTTGCTCTTCTAGCTCCATTTCAGCGTCGCCATCCTCTATCTCCAGATGGTCTTGTTGGTCGACAGCAGGGTCTAGAAATGAGTGATCTAATTCCTTCTCCGGTAATGGTCGTTCTTTCCCTGGGCTCATAGGTTGGGGAATGTTTTCTGCGTGGAGTTCATTGGGGTTTATGGAGGTTGATGGATTCTCTGGTTGATCCTGTAGTATTGCATATTTATTACTAGTGGAAGGATCCTTACTTACTTGGGTTGGCTGCTTCTGTCCTCCTTGTCTTCTTTTTCCTGCTGGTTGAGCGAAGCCATCCTTATATTTTCCGCCTTCTAGGTTCCCCTCTTTGTGAGCAGCATTGAGGGGGCATTCTCTGAAGAGATGTCCATGCTCATGACATTTCCTGCATCTGAACAGAATGTGTTCGTAGTCGATGGTTTGGGTCCAATCTTCATCATGGTATTCGAGAATTATGGATCCTGGGAGCGGCTTGGCTATGTTCAGGTATATGCATATGCGCGCATAGGAGGTGTATCACCTCTACTTGGTGGCCTCTGAAGAATTAACATATATTCCAATGGTGTTACCTATACCAGCCAAGACCTCTTCCAGCCAGAATTCCTGGGGAAGAGAGTATAGTCTAATCCATACTGGTGCATGCGTGAAATCTTCCTTTTTAGGGCTGAACTTCTCGGTCCAGAATCTTAAGAAGAGTCCGGCTGAGTTGTAGAAGTAAGGCCCTCTAGCAAAAATGAGATTGTGGTCCTCGAGGTTATGCAGTATGATTATGAAGAAGCCCTTGTAATTAAAATAATTTTGGAAATAAAAAACATATTCAATAATTTTTAATTACATAAATTGGATAATATTACTGAAATCTTATATAATAAAAAAATATATTTACAATATTTATAAAAAAATTTAAGAAAAAAAATCCATAATTTTATTTATAAAAAACATAATTACAATGTCATTAAGAAATAAAAATATTGCATTGCAAAGATCAGAATCTGGATTATATCCATTGTCTGTAAAAAAATTATATCCAAGGTGCATGAAAGAAATCATGTGGATCACCATCCTAAAAGATGGAAATGGTCCAAGTACCCCACTCCAGCTCCAATTCCTCTTTTGAAAGGCCATTAGCTACCTTGTCCTTGTCCCTGTATATATGAGTCAAAGAAATGTGTGAGAAAGTTGTCATTTGTTGTTGTATCTCATCAAAAAGTGGTTGTAAATTGAAATTTCTAAGTGATGCTTCCTTTCGTAACCATTGAATAACCAAAAGAAAATCCCCAAAAAAATGTAACTATGAAACACCATATGCTTGAGCCAACTGTAATGTTAATTTTAGAGCCGTCAACTCACAAAAATTGTTAGTTTTTTGCCATGTCACAGCTTTGAAGGCTATACTGTGATTTGAGGAGAGATACAATATTCCTCTGAAACCTCCTTTTGGGGGATGCCCTTGAGAAGCAACATCAAAGAATGCCTAAGGAATGTCCTTATTGATGATTTTTACTTTTGTCTCGTGTATTTTTTGTTTTTCCTCGACCTATGGACATGCATTTAGTATGTTTAGAGATTGGTTTGAACATTTGAGGGGAAGAATTTCATGTCCTTCAGATAGCTTATGGTTTATGACGAGCCATATTCCCCAAGCTATATTGAGTGGTAGAGCTCTGATCTTCTTTATATCCTTGTTTATATACCAAATCCTAAAGGATTCTTCAGTACTTTCTCCTTCCTATGCATTCCTTAACCCAATCATGCAGCCAACTTCTTTGTAGACCTCTTTGGAGAAGGAACAAGTCAAAAGTAAGTGATTTGTTATTTCCTCTGCTTATTAGCATAGACTACACCAACCTGGGCCAATAAAAAAAAAATCTATATAACTTCCTAGGTAGGCACCTTGTTATATAAAGCCAACCACATAAAATTTTTGCTTCTGGAGCTTCCATATGTTTTTCCACCACCAAATCGGTTATCCCTCCAAGCCTTCCTCAATAAGGGCCTTGTATCCTAGTTTGGGTACATATGTCCCTGAAGGATTGAGAGACCATATCGGTTGGACGTCTTCATCCTCTATTTTGACATTGATATATTTTAAGGCATTTGTGTATGACTTCCACACTTTTGCATGATCTTCTCCCAAACCTACCTCCTCCTAGTTGAGCCATTTTTGTTGTTGATTTGTAGACCTCTGAGCTCTCCCAATGCACAATTTGTCTTAAAGAAAATATCCCTTTGTTTTGAAGCTCCTATATCACTCGAGGGGGTAATCTATGGAGACCTTTGCTACCATCCAAGGAGAGAGTCCAATCTAGACTTTATCCCCTCTAACCACCTTCCAGATCGACCAGATACCAACCAGTTGGAAAAGATATGTTCACAACTTTCCAGATAATTGATGCATTATGCACCCATTTCAATGGGTTCCTAATCCACTCCTAAACTATGGTTGGGTATAAATACTTGGCCTTTCCCTTATACCAGCCTCCAAACATTGTTTGGAGCTAGGAACTTAGAGAATAGGAATAAGTTTTTTACGCACCTTCCTCCATTTTCTTTTGGAACTACCAATTTTTTCCAGGATGCTAGCACAGGACCTTGCTTTTTGTTATCTCCTCGCCAGATAAATTTATAGCATAGTTTCCTAATTTTATCCAATACACCTTTTGAAACCCAAGCCAATGAAATCCGATATACTAGTATGGATTTTGGTATTTCTTTAACAAGTACCAATCTTGCCCCTCTTGAGAGGCACAAATTATGCCAATGGTTTATCTTCTTTTCTACTTTGGTAACCAACCATTGTCAAACACCTTTTTCGGTACAAATTTTATGTGAAACCCAAATACTTTAGTCCTTGATCCATATTAATCACTTCGTAAGGAAATAATTGGGAGAAATGTTCTTGCTCGTGCTCTGGAATGTTCCACATGGACATAGTGGATTTGTCAAGTTTTATTATCATACCAGTAGGTTTATTGAATAAGTCCAGTATATTTTTAAACTTCTCAACTATCCTTATAGTATCTTCACATAAAATCAAAATATCATCCACAAAAAAAATATGTGTGATCTATTGATTGCAGGACCATTGCACATCCCTTTGAAGCTACCATTTTTTTCTGTCTCTTTTAATAATATACTCATTCCTTTTGTTATTAGCATAAATAAGAGAGGGGAGGGGGGAATCCTTTTCTAAGGCACTTGGATGGTTTTAAGAAAGGGGATGCCATCCCATTTCTTAAGATAAAAAAGGATATAAAGGTAATGCAACTCATTACCCATACCACAAATTTATGACCAAAACTTAAGTGTACGAGGATCAATTTTAGGTAAAGCCAACTTACCATGTCATAGGCCTTGGAGAGGTCCACTTCAAATATCATTGATCTTTGATTTTTGGTCTTGATTGAGTGAAGAGTTTCATGTGCTATTCCAATTGCCTCATGGATTTCTCATCCTTCTATAAACCCAAACTACTCACCTGAGAATTGCTTTGATAAAACCTTTTTGAGTCTTTTATCTATGACCTTTGAAATAATTTTGTAGATACAATTGCATAAGGATATTGGCTAAAACTTTTCAAAACATGTTGAATTATCCTCTTTTAGGATCAAATCATTGAAGATAGTATTATAAGCTTGGAGCATTTTTCTTGTGTTTTTGGTGGTCTCCACCACCCTTCTTAAATCTTCTTAAATGAATTCATAGCAATTGTGGCCCCATATTCCTCTTTGAAGAGAGTGGAGAAATAGTTCAAGGGTCCTTCATCTGCTATGCCTTTAAAATTTGTAGCCCACCTATTATTGCCTTTGTCAATCTTCCGGACGTAGTTTATTTTTTCTACCATTTGCATAGCAATGAAAAAAAAATTGGAGTTTTTCATCACCTACCTATAGCGAGATGGCCCTACTCTTGAGCCTCCATTCCTTCTCTTTCTCCAATAAGAGATTCCTCGTATTCTCTTCCAGTTGCTTTACTTCCAATTTATGAGTCTCAGTCAGGTATCCAAAATCCTTCACTATTATAAAGGTTCTCCGGATCCACTTCTACTTCTTTTAGAAGCCTTTCGTATTTTTGTTTTTTGTCCTTAGCCCATTGGGATACTACCTTCTTTGCTTCTTTCAAGTTTTTTTGAAATTCAAGTGAGGTAAATTCTCTTAAATAATTATCATAGGGCTTCCAAACATCCTTGATATTTTTTATAAAGTCTTCCTCCTTAACCCATTCTAGATTCAACTTGAAATGGTTGGGAGGTTTTTCCTGTGTTGGGGTCGCTTGTAACACAACATGATTATGGTCACAGTCCCCTCCTGAGTCTACCCATTATATCACTCAAATAAATTCACCTAGGAATCCTTCAAATATTAGAAAGCAGTCAAGCCTCTTGGATATTCTATCTTCCCCCATTCTCTTATTTATCCTAGTCGAGGTTATTTTTTTGGTTCAATATCCAACAAACCGATAGCTTCCATCTTTATTATAAAATTACCTAAGAGATAAACCATATGAGAATCAAGTCCTCAGATTCCTAAAGTGAATTTTAGGTCTCCCCTTATCACCACAAGGTCACTCTGAATTCGCTTCATGTTGAAAAATTTGTCCTAGTATTCCACTATATCTGATCGAGGACCAAATACATTTAGAACAGAGATTTATTTCCCCATATCTAAAGAATATAAGACTACCCCTAGACCTATAGGAAATACCCAAGAGTTAGATAAGGTAAATGAGAATCTCTACCATCCTAGTGTATCCCTCCATATCTCCCAATAACACCAATGTAATGGAATTCCCACCCAACCATGAATTTCGAGAGTTCTTGAACAGCCTTTTCCCCATCCGTCATTGTTTCCTGAAGGAGAATAATAGAGGTCTTTCATGTCTCTATAATCCTCCTGATGACCAATTTCTTTAAGGTTTTTACCAACCCTTTATAGTTGAGGGTTAGGAAGATCATTTAATCCCCTCACACAGGGCAGGTGCTCTAAGGCCCCAATTCGAGATCATTTTTTCCCACATCTAACTTATGATGATGCTTCTCTTTATGCCATTGACATAAAAGACTTTCTTCATCTTTGGTTTAGTTTCTAGTTTCTCTCATCAAAGAACCCTAACTCCCCAGCTTCCTTTGCTGGGAAGTCAAGAATCCCTTTGCTTCTGGGTCAAAGGTTATATTTGGAGGATTTTGTATGAAAAAATACCCATGAGGCCCTCCCTGCTTCATATTCCAAATTAGGGTTTTTAGAAGTCCCCGCCTAGGATTATTCTTATACTAAAGCTTAATCTATTACTAGTAGAAGGATTGGGTTCGGGGACACGTGATTTTTTAATGCCTGAAAGATTGGGCATAAATTCATTGATGGACTCCAATCCTTTTGTTTCTACCTCTAGCCCCCAAGTTCCAAAAAATAATTTTTCTAAATATTTCATTTTATGAGGGGATGGTAACTGAGAGGACTTGCCCATGAGAGACCTGCATCCCTTGTTGTCATCAATAGTGTCTAGGCTATGTTCCTTTTGAAGACCCAAGGTCGACGGCTTCTTTGTTAGTGCCACTGGCTTCTCCGGGGTACCTTCTAAATACATTTTTTCCCCAATTATTTATGTCCTTCTAATTGTAAGAAGAACTTTCGACAACTCCACTCCCATTACTTGTGATTGCTTTCTCCAATCCCACACCTTCCTCTAATTAGGGTAGTTACAATACATTGCAAGATTCCCATAGCTATGGAATCACCCACATTTGAAGGGTATGCCTTTGTAATCAAGGGTTAACTGAAAGCGATCTTCACCTTTCTTGATAACCAATTATTTTGCCAATCCTTTGCTAGTTTCAAGACCCACCAGTGTTCTTGCCATTCTGACGTACCCTGTGTCTCGAAAAAATAAGTCATCTTCATAAAATGTACCAAGGGAGTTCTCTATTTCTTCGAACACATACTCTCACCATAATACTAGTGGTAGCCCTGGTATTCAAACCCATACTAGTAAATTGTCCACTCATGTCGATCTAACATCAAATTTGACATGCCATTTATTCAAAAATAGATTTTGGGAGCTCCACTTCCATATGCTCTGTAGAACCTTGTTTACCTCTTCCACTAACTTAAAAACCCATGCGAGCCACCCCTTAACAAAGGTCATTATGTGGGGTGTGTATCCTACCTAAGGTTCAATGTTTAACCTCATCCAATCTTTTAAACATTCATATGACATCGTTTTTCTAGGAAATCTTCCTACAACTACCTTCTCTTTTAGTTCCAAAACATTATGTAATCTAGATTTTGAACCCAAATTCAAACTTACTAGCTCGGATACTTTTTTTATGCATTTCCTTCTTTTCAAATTTCGCTCTTCTTTTAGCGAGGGTTTCCCATGGCTCCTTGGTTCCACCATGGATGAGTTTCTCATTATTTTAAAGTCCAGGTGATTGCCAATAAACCATGTCTCTTGTCACTCGATCAAAATCCCTGAAGAGTTGCAAAGATGAATTTTAATATCACTACAGTATGCTTATGGAGGAAGAAACATCATCTCTCTGTCATAACTTCCCTTAATGATTTCTTCTCTATAAAGGCTATAGAAGGCATGTTTGAGGTCGTCTAGGTCCCCTTTGTATGTCGTTGGTTGGATAGTAAGTATGCCATTAAAGTGCTCAGGGAAAGCTCCATCTCTCCTCTTTGTCTTCGCCTCCGATCATAAATCCTTTTGAATTCCATTGGTGGCTATTCCCCAATCCATCTCACCTAGTATTTCCAACAAGTTGATCCAGGTGGATATTGGTGGCCACCCACCTATTCCAAATTCTAACTGGCTCATCTAGACAGTTTTCAATTTAACATGTTTCTTTGTAATGGGGGAATTTCTTTGTAATTGTGGGTTGTGCACTTATGGGGTTGTCCTGAATCCATACACAGCATCCAGGTGGATATTGGTGGTCGACCACCTATTCGAAGTGGCTTATTTTGGAAGTTTTCATGTCAATACATCTTTATGTACTTTCGGGGCCCGTTTTGCAGCTCTAAATAGTATTTTGTTGGCTTTCCACGGTCAAACTATAGACAGAATCAGATTTTGATGACATAATGCGTAGTTCTCAGAAATACCTTTCCAACGGGCTGTCACACGCTTAAAACAGAGTCATATGCAAAATTTATGACCCTGGGAAGTTAATGGACTAATTTACCCCAATAGGGCCCACATGACTTTTGGCTCTTCATCTCCTAGGGTTAGGATTTTGGATGTCTAGGGTTTTGGAATTCATCTTTATCATAAAAAGGCCTTCAGAGCCTCATTGTAATCATCTTCTTGCAAATGAGTGTAGCCATCATATCTCTTCTCAGAGATAAAGTTGCCACCATTCTAGCGAGTCTTGCACTCTATATCTTTACAGTCCCTATACATTTCTTTCATTAATAGAAATCATGTATTGTTGTATTTCTCTGTTTTTGGAAATTTTTATGTGTATTTCATAGTAATATCTATGCTTTCATTTTGTTCCGAAAATAATCCAGATCAGTGGTATCAAAGCAGGTTGTTCTTGATCGTTTTTCAGTGCATGTCCCTGACGAGGTCCGAGCATAGCGAGTTTGGTCTTGAGCTTGTTTCTCTTGAGGACAATCGCTTTCCCACACCCAAGAAACCCTCAATGGTGGTGAAAAAGAAATATGACGGAGTAGAAGATTCTATTAACATGTTGCTTGAGAAATCTCTCGCGCGGCAGAGGGACGAAATGATGGAGAATATTTACCACATCCTTCAATGTTTGCCGATAGAAACAAGCGCATATTCATCAAGAGGCCACTTTGGAGGAACCTCTCCCTTCAAGGTACAAGTTAATTTTGATATTCCCATATTTGAAGGATAGATAGATGTCGATGCCTTAGAAAATTGGTTGAATCTGCTAGAAGGTTATTTCTTTGTTCACAATTTTTTCGACGAGGAAAATATCACCTTCACACACCTCAAGGCTCCCCCCATGTCAAACATTGGTGGGAAACTTACTGGGAGAAAATTTCCACAGAGGAATCTAGAATATATGGGGTCGATCCCACTTGTGATTTTTTTTTATATGGTCAAGGAACAATACTACCCTATTGATAACTATGAAGACCAGTACATGAGATGGACCACACTGCGGCAAGAGAAGAGCCAAACAATGTCGGATTTCACAAATACTTTCCATAGCTTGCGCACCAAGATGGGTATCAAAGACTCTGAGTGGAATTTGGTTTTGAAATACCGTGGGGCTCTGCATAGGTACATCCAAACCAAAATGGATTTCCTAAACATCTCATCATTGGGAGTTGCCTATCGATATGTTGTCAAAATGGAGTAGAAATTTAGGCACCAGAACAAATCGCAGTTCGGGTTTGCAAATCCACAATAACCAAAGCATGGAAAATATGACCCTAACCAACAACCTCTTGAAAACCATTCCAAGACATGTGAAAAGAAGGGTAAAGGAAAGACGAAGAATGACACTGGGAAGTGGTGCGACTTTCGAAAAATCCCTTGGCACAACACTGACGAATGTCGCTCAAAACAGTCATTGGTGGTCGAGGTCAAAGATAAGGATCTAAACCCTAATTCGGAATCTGATCCAAAAAATACTGAAAACATACAGATCATCGATGCAAACCCCACTTCTATTGTCATGACCACAACAATTCAACCAAAAGAACCAATAGATACTGAAGAGGGGGAGCGTCTCTTCCATTCACAGATTTGGTGAAGGGGACCCCGTTGCATTTCATTATTGATAGCAACAACCAGAAGAACCTCATCTCAGCTGAGGTCATCAAACAGTTGGGGTTGTCGACAACACCACACTTGCAGCCATACAACACCAGGTGGCTTCACCAAGGATGAGATATTTGTGTCAGCTAGCAGTGTCACTTTTCCTATGGTATCCAACCCTTTAAAGATGAGGTAGTGTGTGAGGTTGCCCCTCTTGATGGTTGTGAAGTTGTTTTGGGATAACCATATATGTGGAAACACCATGTTATTTATGAGTCTCAACCCTGTAGTGTCATTATTACTCTGGGGGGTCATCTCTACAGGATACCAGAGGTAGTTCCGACTACTGTTCCACCAAAACATTTTCGCAAGGTAATCTCTCATACTACAAAATTCATCCTCTTCACAGTCTGTTCAAAGGATGCACAGAAGGCCACTGCAGCCTCAACACCTTCTATCAAGTAGAAGCAGATTGCAGATATTGTTTCTTCACCTACGATGGTGCCTACACATTGTCCCGTCAATCCCAGAGACAACAATTTGGGGGAACAGATTCAACCCCGCCATCAAGAGGTTCGTGACAGCCTTCCACAAACCAAGCAACGCAAATTCTCCAACAAGGCACGCAGCTCACCGAGATTCAGATTCATAAAACACTTCCCCCTCTTCCCCGGGCACTCAACATAATGAAGACCATTTCTTCCTAAGGGGGGAGGATTGATCCAGGTGGATATTGGTGGCCACCCACCTGTTCCAAATTCCAACTGGCTCATCTGGACAATTTTCAGTACAACATGTTTCTCTGTAATGAGGAGATTTCTTTGTAATTGTGGGTTCTGCACTTATAGGTATCTATTGAAGCCTTACACAGCATCCGGGTGGATATTGGTGGCCGACCACCTATTCCAACTGGCTTATTTTGGAAGTTTTCATGTCAGTACATCTTTTTGTACTTCCACGGTTGTTTTAGGGCTCTAAACAGTGTTGTTTTGGCTTGTCACAGTCAAATTGTAGATAACATTAAAGTTTGACAGAATAATGCGTAGTTCTTGAAAATATCTTTCCAACGGGCTATCGCACGCCTAAAACGGGGATCGTATGCAAAAGTTACAACCCCTGGAAGCTAATGTACTAACTTACCCCAACGGGGCCCACATAACTTTTGGCGCTTCATCTCCTAGGGTTAGGTTTTTGGATGTCTAGGGTTTTGGGATTCATGTTTATCATAAAAAGGCCTTCAAAGCCTCATTGTAATCATCTTCTTGCGAATGAGCGTCGTCGTGACATCTCTTCTCAAAGATAAAGTTGTCACCGTTCTAGCGAGTCTTGCACTCTGTATTTTTACAGTCTCTGTACATTTCTTTCATTAATAGAAATCATGTATTGTTGTATTTCTCTGTTTCTGGAAATTTTTATGTTTATTTCATTGTAATATCTCTGATTTCATTTCGTTCCGAAAATAATCCAGATCACAAGTCCTGCTCAAG
>JASDQU010947370.1:0-15239 GCA_032191745.1 Picea mariana
TAAACCAAGTGTGCAATTATGCGCTATTGACATCCAAAACTGACAGATGGAAGAAAGGTTACCACAATTAGCTTGAGATTGTTACTCTTTTGAGGCCAACTGTCAAGCATAACCGTCAAGGTTGATATCTCGACTGGTGGAAAGATGTGTCACTTGTACCAAGCATGCGAGAGGACAAGCTTCTGGTACCAAATAAAGACAGAGAAGAAGAAATGGAACGATTGTTCTCCTTCTTATCGTAACTGAAAATCTTGTAGCGATTGAGATTCCATCTTATGTAAAACTGTATAAATATACAATAGAAAGAAAGAAAAAAGGCTGGATCTTTTTGTGTCAATTGTAATAGAGGTTTTCTATCTTGAGAGTTAATATAAAGCAAATCCAAAGATTCTCAATTCCGTCACGACTGTGTTATGAGTTTGTTTCCTTGTATCTTATATTTCATTTCACTTCATATTTGTATCTGATGAATGCTTCGCTATAATTTAGTACAACCTCTACTATAGNTTATATATTTTATGCTTTATCGGGTTTTTCTTTACCTTTTTCTTCTTCTGTTTATAAGTGAGATTCTCCCTTGATAGGAGCCTTACATGATAGACAACTTAATGTTTTCTCCCACCTCATACATCTTTATTAAAATATAACTCAGTTACGAGAAAGGGCCTTTGGTTTGCACCCTATTTTCACTCCTGGAACTGTAAACTCTCTTTTATACGACCGAAATTGAGAAAGCACCTAAATTTCCCCCGAGTTTTTCTTATCTTTATGTTCCTCCATGACTGTCCCTGTAACAAGACAACCTAATATTGAACTCGGACTATCAGATCAAACACATATTTCCTTAAATATTTTTTATACTATTCTTAAAACAACCACTACCCGGGTTGAGCTTGAACGTTCATGGGCAACGATTGAAAGGGATATAAACATCCAAGAACAGTTGGAATCTAGACAACCCCAACTCAGAAATCATCCCTGGCTTCCCTTACCGAAGGTTGACGTTTCTTCCTTCTCTACCCCTTACTCACTTTTAGATGCCGAGACACTATACTTCTAAGCCTTAAGTACAGACTCTAGAACAACATCTTTTTGGCGCCGTTGTCGAGGACCGAAGCTACAAAATCTTTTTCCCTGGGAAAACAACATTTTATTCATTGAAATTTCCACCCTTTGATAGTGAACAAAGAGTGCACACCTTTTAAAGGCCTTCCAATCTTTCACTTGGCGATTCCATGATTAATAGGCTGGCATCTAGACGAAGGTATACCAGGAAAAACCTGGATGGTAAACAGACCACATCCGTGACTGATCCTGAGAATATTTTAAAGGCGAGAGGCTCTCTTAAGCTGACCCCTGCAGTCTATCAGCCTAAATACCCACAACGGAAGACCAAGAGTTCTTCTAAACCATCAACTTCACACAACCCTCTTTTTGGCACTAAAGATCTAATGTCAAACTGCTCTGAAGTTAGAAGCGAAACCCATCCGATAACCTATGTAGTACACAAAGGAAAAAATCATGTAGCAAATTCATTTGCTGTCGATATATCGTCGACCCTTCAATTAAATTTCATGACCTCACCCAGTCTCGAAGAATATTTCACACATCCAGTTTTGACCACCGTTGATTCCCCTAATTACATATCTTACAAGTTCGAAGAGCCAAGCCCTCACATCCGTTACCAGTCATCCTCGTATTTTTCACCCTGCGAAGAAAGTAAAGATTCACTTTTAATATTCCAAAACCCCCTTTACAACTTTCCACTAATAACGATGGCAGCCGTCGGAGGAGGAGGTAGAGGGGTTGTCGGAGGAGGAGGTGGAGGTTCTTTTGGGGGAGGAGATGGAGGCCAAGGGCCTGCCCCTCCTCCCAAATTGTTTTCTAAAGTGGCAGCAAGATACACTCCCTTGGTGTTTCCCGTTCCTCTACACGACCTTTCCAAAAATTATATAAAAAATTTGCCAAAATTCACTGGGGAAGGAGATCTGACTGCAGCCAAACACATAAATTTCTTTGATCAATTCGTAGACATCCTAGGTCTCAAACATGAAGATGTGTATTCGATGCTTCTTGTCCAAACCTTCAAAGGTCAGGTCTGAACTTGGTTTCAGAGTCTACTCACAGGATCTATCTTGTCCTATGACGCCTTGGAAGATGATTTCCTTAGACAATGGGGTGAAAGAAAGGACCACCTATATTATTTAACCGAGCTTGGGTCTTTAAGAAAAAGGAATTCAGAAACAGTTATGGAGTTTATTCAAATATTCAATAAGTTGTATAGTAAATCCTAGCCGAGGTTAAACCGTCCCAACCCGCAGCCAAAGTAACTTTAGTGGGGGCTTTCGAACCATATTTTGCACTTCTGTCACGGGAAAGAAGGGGAGCTACTCTAAATTGAATGCAATATGACACTGTATAAATTGAGTCAAATATGATGGCTTTTGGTAAGTTAAAAGATAAAGTAGAAATGGGAAATCAAGAAACTAGATGCTTAGAGAACAAACAGGGCCGTCAGGGTCTAATATATACACAGATGACAAAGTAGACAATATGGCTAGGGTAATTAAGGAACTGTCTAATAAAATATATAGAATGGAGCTAGAACAGGCCAAAGCCAATTCTTTTGCCAAAAAGGATTTCAAGAGGAATCCCAACCCCCCAAACCATCAAAGACAGATAAAAAATGAACGTCAAAAAATACAAACTCCCCTAAAGAACGAAAATTTTATAGGAGCGAATGATCTCCAAGATTTTGGAGATTTAGATGATGATGTCATGAACTTCGGTGATGACTGCACACAACTGTATCTGACTAGAGAAGATTATGAAAAATCTCTAAACACTCAACAATCGTCAGTTAAGGGTGAAGAAAGAGATCATACTGACCTTTGTATCTCTCAAGAAGAAACATAAATGATAATGGCCGAGGTCCAATCTAAGTATAACTTGAGATCTAAGAGTAAGCCCATTTAAACTACTCAACCTAAGAAAATTCTCCCAAGAGGTCAAACTTATGAGCCTACTCCGGAAGAAACCCTGTTACCTAACAACAGAGTGAAAGTAGCAAACACACAAGAACCCGAAGTGGTAAAAGTTGAGACCCAAACACAAGGAACTGAAACAAATAATACAATTACACCTTCAACCAAGATCATGAGTAATAAAGCGGTCCAGGAAAATAAGTCTGAAAGGAAGGATTCAGAAGTCCCAACTAGAGAAACAGACAAGGTGAGTGGATTTTTTAGTTTCAAAAATGAGATAAATAAAATTAAGATACCAATTCCTCTGGTAGAGTTAGCGAAAAACCCAGTTTATCGAAAGCAGATTACCAAAGTGATAGGTGTCTCAGAGCTAGAAAGCCAATTTGACATTTTAAACCTGGAAGATGATAAACCCAACTTCACTTTTGGTCCACATTTTGAAGGGGCCAAAGACATTGTTGCTCCCTTTTATATCACCTTAAATGTATACGATCAACTGCTACATAATTGCATGCTAGATTCTGGAGCCTCCCATAACGTGATGCCTAAAATTATTATGGACAAATTGGGTCTCCAGATCACTAGACCTTATAGAGATCTTTACTCTTTTGAATTGAGAAGAGTTAAGTGTATGGGAAGGACAAAGGATTTAGTAGTCACCCTGGCACAGTTCCTAGTTAAGAGTATCTTGATGGATGTGGTTATTGTTGATATTCCCCCAAGTATGGCTTACTGTTGTCTAGGTCATGGCGAGCCAAGCTGGGGGGTTCTCTTCAACTGGATATGACGTTCACCACAATTCCTGTGTTTGGTGGGCAATTTACTTGGTTGTACAGGGAGACGAGGTTAGCATATACAGTAATCGACCCTCAAAATCCGAACAATTTTCCTATTTACATTGCAGATCAAGATTTAGGAAATTGTATCTTATCTTTTGATGACGGTTTAGATGGTTGCATAGAGGAAAACAATATAGAGCATGAAGAGTCAGGTTACATGATCGAGGATATGTGTAGCACCGGTATCTGGAAAAAAAAATTTGATGGTGCCTCATCTTGCGAAGGGGCTGGGTGCAGGAGTGCTTTTTGTGGCTCTTGAAGAAAAGTTCGTTGTTCCTTTTTCTTACAGACTACAATGGGATGCAGATTATACTAATATTTTATGTGAATACGAAGCCTTGGTCTTAGGATTAGAGGCTACCAGGAAGCTAAAAATAAATAACCTAGAGGTATACGAAGATTCAGAGTTAATAGTCAAACAAATAAATCGACAGTACCAAGCCAAGCATCCCAGATTAAGATCATACTGGAATTGTGCCTAGGATCTGATGGAAAATTTTTTCTCGTCTGTAAATGTCCACTTCATCCCATGTGCAGAAAACTTACATGATGATGCATTAGCTAAAGAAGCTTCAACATTCACTCCTCCTACAACCTTTAAATTGAAGTATCACATAGAGATAAGATACAGACCATCTATACCAGATAATATTCAACACTGGTAGGTTTTTGAGGATGATGAACAAATTAAGAAGTTTCTTGAAGCAGTAGGTGAATTTTCCGAAACTCACGCAGATCAAGAAAATCAAAATGACCAGCTATGGATCATGTAAGAAGGGGAGGACCCTCAAGCTTTCTAAGACAAAATCGCAAATCATCGTATGCTGGTCCTAAAAAATAACCGGATTCCGAAGGGACTGATCCCTCTAGAAAAACTATTTGATCAAAATGACATACCTGTAAAATCCACCTTACAACCCCAACCATAAGAGGTGGAGGACTGTGACATAGGAACCAAAGAAGAATCCAGGATGGTTAAAATATCCAAACTCCTCCCCCCTGAAATAAAGGACAAATATAAGGACCTACTCAGACAATTTAAAGACGTTTTTGCCTGGTCTTACGATGAGTTAAGAACCTACGACACTGCAGTGATCGATCACAAGATAAATTTAAAGCCTGGGGTCAAACCTTTTAGACAAAATCTTAGGCAGATCAACCCCATTTTATTGCCCGTGGTCGAGAGAGAAGTGAAGAAACTTTTGGAGGAGAAAATTATAGTACCTCTGAGATATTCTGACTGGGTGGAAAATCTAGTCCTGGTCAGAAAAAAGAGTGGAGAAATTAGGTTGTGTGTGGATTTCAGAAATTTAAATAAGTCCTCTCTTAAAGACAACTATATGCTGCCTAAAATGGATCATGTGCTAGAAAGGGTAGTTGGGGCGAATAGAATGTCTATGATTGATGGTTTCTCTGGATATAATCAAATTGCCTTGAATGAACAAGATAAAGAAAAAACAACTTTTACTACCCCTTGGGGTACGTTCATGTATGATAAAATGCCTTTTGGTTTGATGATTGCAGGAGCCACGTTCCAACGTGCTATGGACATCACTTTCATCGGAGAGAGGGATAAGTTTGTATTCATCTATCTCGATGACTTAATGGTTTTCTCCAAATACGACGAAGAGCATCTGGTACATCTTAAACAAACATTCGAAAAATGCCGCAGGTTTGGTCTATCCTTAAACCCAAAGAAATCACACTTCGCCATGCAAGAGGGTAAATTATTGGGTCATGTTGTATCTAAGGATGGAATTAAGATTGATCCTAAGAGGGTTGAAGCGATAGACACTATAAACATTCCTAGAAATGTAAAAGAAATTCAATCTTTCTTAGAAAAAATAATTTTTTTACGAAGATTTATCCCAAATTTCACTAAAATTGTAAAATTGATCACAGATATGATGAAAAAGAACAACAAAGTAAAGTGGACAACAAAGGCCAAAGAATCGTTCACACACATTAAGAAATTCATATCCGAGGCACCTGTATTGGCAAGTCCCGATTATCTGAAAGACTTTCTTATTTTCTCATTTTCCTCCGAACACATGATTGCTGTAGTGCTCCTCCAAAAGAACGAAGAGGGTTTCGAACAGTCGATCGCCTTTTTCAGCAAGAGCCTCAGAGATGCAGAACTTAAATATGGTAAAAGCACTAAAGGCATTTAGAACATATGTATTACATTCCAAGATCATTGCGTACGTACTGACCAGTTTTGTGAAAGATATTTTGGTACAACCAGACAGTGACGGGAAAAGAGGACAATGGCTGGCCAAGATTCAAGAATTTGACCTGGAAATCAATTCTACTAAATTGATAAAAGGACAAGGCCTGGCCAAACTTTTGGCTGGATCAAATCTCAGAGATCTAGATATAAACTGCCTACAGGAATATGAGGAAAACATGAACATAAAAAAGCTTGATGAACCAACAAGTGAAATTAATATTGAAGAGAAGTTTGTATCATCAAAATGGTACAGAAACATAGTATCCTACCTATTGACTCTAAAATGCTCAAGTGAACTATCACCATCAAAATCCAGGACTTTAAAGCTTCATGAGGTTAAGTATTGTATCGCCAAAAATCAACTATATTGGAAAGACTCGCTCGATTTCTTGTTAGTCTACTTAGTCGAATCAGAAACAGAAAGAGTTATAAGTGAATTTCATGAAGGAGTTGGTGGAGGACATCACACTTGGAGGGCCACAATTTACAAATTATGAGGGCTGGATATTACTGGCCAAAAATCTTTTCGGACGTTAACGCCAAGGTCCGAGCCTGTAACCCTTGTCATCTATTTGCAGGTAAACAAAAAATCTCGGCACTACCTTTAGTCCTGGTCAAAAATTAATCCCCTTTTCAACAATGGGGGCTAGATTCTATAGGAGAGATTAATCCACATTCTAGCACCCAACACAAGTGGTTCTCAACTGCCACAGACTACTTTACCAAATGGGTGGAAGCTATTCCAACTAAAAGGGCAAATGACTCGGCGGTAATAGATTTCTTGGAAGACAATATCTTGTCAAGATTTGGTTATCCCCGAAAGATAGTCATGGATAATGCCCAGGCTTTCAAATCTATGGCTATGATCAGCTTCTGCCAAAAGTATAATATCGTTCTTGGCCATTCTACAACGTACTACCTCCAAGGAAATGGACTGGCCGAGTCGTCTAACAAGATCCTGATTAATATAATTAAGAAAGCGTTGAATGAAAACAAAAATTCTTGGCATGTACATTTAAAGTACGCTTTGTGGGCAAATCACATAGGCACTAAAACGTCTATCAGCATGTCTCCTTTTTAGATTATATATGGGACAGATGTGGTGTTACCTATAAATTTAGCACTCCCCGTGATGAAATTGTGGAAAGATCAGAAAGAAGAACCAAATCACGTCACCAGGAGGATAAATCAGCTAATCAAGGTTCAACAACATAGGGTCGAAATGGATGAAAGATTGCAGAAGTATCAAGATGACATGAAAGCATTATTCGACCGTAGGGCAAAGGACAGATATTTCCTCCCAAGTGATTTAGTATTAAGGTGGGATGAAAGGAGGGAATAAGCAACAAAACATAGTAAATTCGATCACCTCTGGTATGGGACATTCAGAGTCTCGGCTCTCGAAGGAAAAAAAATTTTCCTACTAGAAAATCCAGATGGTGAAATTTTCAACGCCCCTATCAATGGGCATTATCTGAAGCATTATATGACATAAACAGTCGCAAAAAAAAAAAAAAAAATTAGATTTGTATATTTATATATAGAATTTTTACTTATGTATATATATTTTTCATTTCTCTTGGCTATTCCAATTTTCTTTTTCTTTCGTGAATTTTTGATACCTTTCTGATAGCCTCGATAACCTTCATATTTGTCTTTTACAGGATTCCAGCTGCAAACAAAACAAGCAGGAGAAGTGAACAGAAAGTTGGGTGTCAGAAATAAGTTGGCTTAAACAAGTGATACCAAAGATTTTTGATATTTTGCAAACAAAATGAAACGATAAGGTAAAGGTGAGATTTCTTAAAAAACTTGTTATGAAGGGCTTTGAAAGAAAACTGAGATAACCTCATTCAGACAGCCAACATCGATTGAACAAATAAATAACATAATATTTCCATGTTTAATCATTTATGAAAGAATAAGACTCAAATTAAAGCAGTCACTCAAATTAAAGCAGTCAGTCAAAGTAGAGCACCCCCGAAAAAGATTTTCAAGAGTAAGTTTTGATTTTTTGACCTCTGTTTTTTAGTCCATAAATCTCTTTCTGTCACTCTTTTCTGTTTTCGGGTTTACCCTTTAAAAAGTCAGCATCTTTCCATTTTTGCATATGTAGAGAGAAGAGATTATGTTTCAAACTCGAGAGCTTCAAAGCAGATCGTGAAAGGAAAGAGGGTCTTCACAACTCCTCGGTCCCTTGCTAAACAAAGTGACGCTTAAAGTGATCCTGAATTTCCTAGGTTTTTCAATAGTTTGAAAGGATTGAGGCTTTCTCAAATGAATACCCCCAAAAAAGTTATTTTTCCCTTTCTCCCTGTGAATGAAGGTGTTGTGAAAGTTAAGGGAAGGATGGTACCGAGTAATCAAAGTAAGTTGACATACCTATAATGCAAAATATTACACAGATATCAGCCCTGATACAAATTGATTGCCCCCATCTTCAAGCTCTAAAAAAAGAAAATTATAAGACAAGTGGCGAAAGGAAATTCAGAAATGATTGCCCCCATCTAGTCCAAGAGACGATGAAAGGAAATTCAGAAATGATTTCCCTTGTCTCATCATTTAAATGCACAAATATATTTCGAAGTGGTGAAAGGAAATTCAATAAAAGAGGCCAGATAACTTCACCAGGGTACTGAATAGGCTCGCTGGCAGTGAAGCAATATCTGAGATATCTGTAAGGCTGTTATACATGAATATCACTCTTCTCTGGTAACCAATTCTTTTTAAAACCTGATCTACATCCCATGTTTAGATAAGGCTTCCTGATTAAAAACATATAATCTTCTTCTTTTGATGCAAGTTGATAGCCACAAGATCTGTTGGGTTTCCTAGAACTGTTTTGATTTTCTTAAGGAAAACTTGAATTCTGTAATGGGAAGGAGAAAGTCGTGAAAGGGACTACAGCTAAGTTTAAAAAATATATGAGTTTTGAAAATATTTTCAAAGGTAAAAAATGAAGTCCCTTTCCTCTTTGGTATCCTGTTCTCAGGAACTTTTTCACTGGATTAAATCCATTGACTCCATTTACCCAATATCATCACGTGGTCTATTGTTCTTCCCGTCTTAAATGAAAACGGGATCCCTAGTTGGAGCCTATGTTGGAGCCGCCTTTGTTTTTTTAGCTCATTTTGAATTTCATATATTAATGCTCGAAATCAAAAGATGGTTTTCATATTTTTCTTCATTTGTTCCAAAATCTCTGAAGTCTCATCACACGAGCAACGACGGTTATCATACTCTCAAGGGGAGTTCTACTTTTCATTCAAATGATTTTTCCCTTTTTTTACCTCAGGATTTCGTATGTCGGATGTTATAGATCACATAGTTCACAAGTCCCGAAGAGAGAAATGACGAGATCACTTTAAAATTTGACCCAAGTCAGTAGCGAGAGTACATTTTTTCTAAATTACGGTTAAGCATCATCGGGGTTTCGCGTCTCGGTGTTTACGAACTCCAAAAGTCTTACTGTCATAACCCCGATAGCCAAAACCACGAGATTCTTGTTAGTAACCCGCGTTAATGTTAAAGGTAAAAAGCGTAGCCATGGTTAAGCTCTGTCAGGAATTCACAACTCGGTGTATTTTCCTTTAAAAGCTACACTGTCAAAGCCTTGAGTCGCGAAGTCGTGATAAAGATAGAAACATAATTAATTAAACACTTAATCTAGTTTTATCCCCCATTTTAATTAAAATATATCATCGTGAACTCGCGATTTCGCAACTCGACATACGAACTTCCCAGAAGCTATACCTTCGAAGCTCCGAGTCGCGAAGTCGCAATCTCGCGATTTCGCGACTCGACATACAAACTTCCCGGAAGCTATACCTTTGAAGTTCCAAGTTGCAAAGTTGTGATATAAATAATCACGTAATTAATTAAGCACCTAATCATAATTACATTTTTTATTAACCAAAGATAATCATCGCAATCTCGGGTCTTAGAGGTTCAAAGGGTTAAAGTGAAAACTCCCGATGTAGTGAGTACCGAAAGATTAATTAATGTAGATAAAACCTGATTAATTGAGCTAAGCCAATATTTCTCGTGATTTGATGCATGCACAGTCTACAAGGCAGTATTTATTTTTCCTTGTGCCAACTGACATTTTGAACAGCCAAAATTTATGGCATTAATTAGAAACAAGGCGAAGTGACAAGTAAGGATTGGGTTTTTATTGTTAAATTTATATTTAAGCATGATTTGACCGTTCTGTTCTTGAAAAGTACCGAGTTTTAAATGGTTGAATATATAGAGCTGTTGTTTGTTATCGCAAATTCATTTCTATATTACATAGAGCAAACTTTTCTCAGCGAACTAATTTCTGTATGTATAAATATTTTTATCGCAGAAGAGCTAAAGCAAGATCCCCGGCCATGGCCTCACGAAAAGCGTCTAAAGCCAATGTTGAGGTTTCGGGACAAGGTTCATACAATGTCGCTGATACTTCACCTCAAAGTGTCGACTCTATCAAGACCTGTTCATTTGTTTATGATGTTCTACAATCCGAATTGGTAGATTATTCTGATGATTCCTGTGACAATGAAAAAGATGACCTGACCACCAAATATAAGATCGTCGTCCAATCTAGAATGCATAAAGTAGGGGCCAGGCCATGACTACTCCCTTACTATGATATGGTCCGGTGGTCATTAGACCATGTGGACATACCAACTAGAACCATCATTAATGAGCAGAAGGTCACTATTGGGACTTTCAGACCCAAACAACTGCAGGTTATGTACAAGTTGCCTACCGTGTTGGACCTTACATACGATGTTGAATTCTTGGAGAACTTCAAACAGAAGGAATGTGTGCAATATGCCAAGACCATGTCCAGTTTAATCAGAGATTGGGTTTCACACCCTGTGAAGTTCAGGGCAGACAATAATGGTATATATTCAATAGCTTCCTTGGAACCACAGTTCAAATATGTAGCTATGATGACCTACAGATTATACGGGAGAGAGGACACCACACATTTTTTTCTTCAGTGGGTGCCTCTAATACATTTAGTCACTGAAGGTTCTTCCTTCGACTTGGCTAAAATGTTGTTTGATAGCTTGACCAGTCGAGTTCCAGAGTATCGGGCGTAGAGGGAGAGCGAAAATATTTCTTCATTCTTTATGTCCGCATACATTATGGATGTTGTGTGTTTTCTAACTCCCTTTCCCTTAATGAGCTGGAGTTAGAATCCATCAAAGGCCGAGCCCATCCATGTCTACCATTCAAAACTGTGGGGAAAAAAAGCGGCAGATTTTGTGTATGAAATCTTTAACTGGGTAATGGTACCACTGCATGTCACTATTTTTGGCCATCCACCACCCAGGATCTCAGATAGTATAGTGATGAATTTGAGCAGTATATCCAACTGGTATGTAGAAGAAGAATTCTCATATCTGAGGGTTTTCGGGGCTTCTGTTCCCCCGCATGCTTTACCATTATTCATACCTAATAAGTTGGCTTGTCGTGAGGTTGCTAGGCAAACTATAATCGGTGGCATAAGCAAAGAAGGTATAGACACCTTTTCCTATTCAGTTAAATTCATATTCTTTGTTAGATTTAGGGCATGCTAAAGCTGAGGCAACATCTTTGGAAGACCTAAAATTGGTTCATATTGAATTCAAGAAGCATGATCCGCAAAGGGTCGTAAGTAATCACTTGGCCAGTTGTAGACTCAAAAGGTTCGAACACGAGAATTTGCCCTCAGATATAATTTTCCGAGGCACAAGATCTTATGCCGAGGTTTTGGCTCGGATACAAGCCCTGGTACCTAAGGAGAGGGTCGATGTTCTAAAATTCCAAGAACATCGACACAATTGTCTTCCTGCAGTATTACGGCCTGATAATCCCAGTACAACAAAGGTGCAATGAAAAGAAGCCGAAGGCTCGAAAGATACATCACCCATCTAGGAAAAACATCAGGACAGGAGAGAGAAAAGTAGGAGTCCAAAACCAGAAATAAAGACTCCCGATCCGCTGCAAAAGTAGACTCCAGTTACCACTCTAGGAAAACCAGCTAAGAAAATCGGAGATCCCATCACCTCCATTACTCCCTTGCAGTCAACTCAGGGAAACATAGATGCAGGGTGGATTTTAAATGAAGAATTGAGACCTATAAGGATGGAAGAGCTCCCTCCAAATGAGTTCTTTTTTGATAAGAAGAGAAAGGCTATGGTAAAAAGAGAATTCTATCAGGAAAAAGGATCAACAGCCAAGAAGTACAAAGTGTTGACCAATGGGAAAGACAAGAAGAAAGAAGAGTTTTCTACAGAAATAGCCAGGACATTAGGGGCATATGCTACAACAAACCAATTTTCAGTTGGGGTTTTGAAAAATCAGCTGAAGCGAAAAAATCGCCTCATCAAAACCTTAGAAGCTAGAATAGCCACAACAAACGAGGATGTTAAGGACCAGGCAAGTGCAGGAATAGAACAAGCAAGGTTGGATGATAAAAAAGAGATAGAGTTGCTCAAAACTAAGCTCGAACAAGCAGAGATGATAGCTCAGACCGGTCAGATACAAGTGGACCAGCAAAAAGACTTGATTGAGCAGCTATAGGGTAGAGTGGAAATCGCCGAAAGTAAATTTATAGATATTGGGATGTTCTAGTCCCAGCCAATGGAGATTCGGGGCAGGGTTTCTGCAGCCCAGTGAAGTTTACTCACCAAGGTAGAGATAATTCAGGACAACTACTTACTCGTTGATGAAGTATTGGAAAATTTATCTGTCAGAGAAAGAGAAGCTGGAGCAGCTCAGGTCACATTTCAAGAGGGTGTAATAGCTACAAACAACAGGGAATCAGGAAGTACTCCCAGGTTTTCCATTTTGGAGTAGACCAGAGGAAATATTTTATTGAAAGAATGGGAGCACAGTATATCAGAAGGTAAACTACAAGCCAAGAGGTTAATGAAATCCTTTGAAGAGGCTTTTGGTTCTATAGATGGTAGATGGTATTGATAGTGAAGGCAATGTTGAGACATTGAGTCAAATGAATATAGGGAAAATCTTGCTTGATATAAATGAAAAAGAAGAAAGAGATTCGGCCGAAATATCACAAGTAGCTATGGCAGACATAGTTCAAATAGATAAATGTATGATTAAACCAAGTGTGCAATTATGTTCTATTGACATCCAAAACCGACAGATGGAAGAAAGGTTACCGAAATTAACCTGAGATTGTTACTCTTTTGAGGCCAACTGTCAAGTGAAACCATCAAGGTTGATATCTCGACTGGTGGAAAGATGTGTCACTTGTACCGAGCATGTGAGAGGACAAGCTTCTGGTACCAATTAAAGACAGAGATGAAGAAATGGAATGATTGTTCTCCTTCTTATCGTAACTGAAAATCTTGTAGCGATTGAGATTCCATCGTATGCAAAACTATATAAATATACAATAGAAAGAAAGAAAAAAGGCTGGACCTTTTCTGTCGATTGTAATAGAGGTTTTCTATATTGAGAGTTAATATAAAGCAAATCCGAAGATTCTCAATTCCATCACGACTATGTTATGAGTTTGTTTCCTTGTATCACATATTTCATTTCATTTCATATTTTTATCTGATGAATGCTTCACTATAATTTAGTACAACCTCTACTATAGTGAATGAATTTTGGTTTGCTATATTGTTTACTGTTTTTCCTCAGTACCAACTATTAGCAGGTATAAGATCAGTCAACACTTTAGAATTCTATATATATTATGCTTTATTGGGTTATTTCTTTACTTTTTTCTTCTTCTGTTTATAAGTGAGATTCTTCCTTGATAGGAGCCTTACATGATAGACAACTTAATGTTTTATCCCACCTCATACATCTTTATTAAAAAATAACTCAGTTATGAGAAAGGGCCTTTGGTTTGCACCCTATTTTCACTCCTGGAACTGTAAACTCTTTTTTATACGACCGAAATTGATACAACACCTAAATTTCCCACAAGTTTTTCTTATCTTTCTATTCCTCCATGACTGTCCCTGTAACAAGACAGCCTAATATCGAACCCGGACTATCAGATCAAACACATATTGCCTTAAATGTTTTTGATACTATTCTTAAAACAACCACTACCTAGGTTGAGCTTGAACGTTCATGGGCAACGATTGAAAGGGATATAAACATCCAGGAATAGTTGGAAGCTAGACAAGCCCAACTCAGAAATAATCCCTAGTTTCCCTTACCGAAGGTTGAAATTTCTTCCTTCTCTACCCCTTACTCACTTTTGGATGCCTAGAAACTATACTTCTAAGCCTTAAGTATAGACTCTAAAAGAACAGCAGCATTAACCCTGATCTAATGTATTTAATCACTTAACTTAAAAAAATGGATCAAATCTAGCAGATTCAAGAACTATGCACATTCACCTATATCATATATAACATCCAGACTCATCATAAGCACAAACAATAAATAGATCTGTCTATCTATCTATATCAAGCACTTAGAAAATAACACACAAATACATCAGAACATCACATAGATCATAATAGCACAGTATTTATATGATTCATCCCCACCCTGGGGATACGTCCACCAACTCTTATTATTAATTAACTTCAATTAGTCATCTACATGCACAGAGCCACAAAAACCTTACTCTTCATAGGAAACGAGATCTATGCGCACCTCACCAGATCCCCCTTCCCCAAGCTAGGTCTATCACAAAGCCTTTCATAGTCTATTACAACCACTTGCACTTATCTTTACAAGTTTCCCACAATAAGCATAGAGCATCTACAAACCAAACTTTCACTTATCTCTTAGCTTATCGGCCTCACATCACATAGATGCCTATTCCCCCGTCCTTACATTTCTTAGAAATCTATTTATACTTTACACAATAATCCTAAACATGGTTAAACCCATGGGTTGACATCCCATACCCATTACATATTCCCAAATCCTGAAAAGGACCCAAAAAGGGGCCGAGATCCCGCGATATTTGCTTCATCTTATGCTCCGTCTTCGACAAGCTGTCGAAGTCCCAAAATAGGTCAAACTTGACCAAGGATCTCCCAAAACTTGGTCAAGGGCCAATAGGACCCAACCACTCACCTGTGACTCATCCCAAGTCACTCTGGTCTGACTAGTTCTACTTCGAATGCCTCAATCTTGGCTTGAGATGCTTCAACTTGCTATTGTGCTACAACTTCCTATTCAGTGAACTCTTGGATGAATGCATCGTTGATA
>JASDQU010947370.1:15427-26445 GCA_032191745.1 Picea mariana
CGCTTGTATCTTTTCGTCTTGATACTTCACCTCTTGGAGTTGCGATTCCAATGCCTTCGGTTCCAGGTTCTCCATTAGTTGTTCATATGTTTGGGCACTGCGATCAGTGAGTTTATTACATTCCAGGGTAAGAGCCTTTAGCCTTTCAACTACGCTCCTGGAGGTTTCTTCCCTTTAATCTCTTACATCATGTGGGGTCTCAGGTACAGTGCGTAGCTCCAGATTTGCTATGTGTTGCTATAGTTGTTCGATGTCTTCTATGAGCTGGTTCACCTGCTATGTAACTCAGTCTTCTGCCTTGATTTCTAAGACTGTCATGAATTGAAGTTATCTTTTGACCACTTCTTTTATTTCGATTTTCTCTGTGAGCAACTATTCCTTTTCTTGTTGTAGCTATGCTTTTTCTTCATCAAACTTCGCTTGGAGAGAAATTTTTTATTGTTCTACAGCACTGAGTTTCTCTATGAGTACTCCTTGTACTTGTGTCAAAGCCTGGGAGGCTTGCATTATTTCTTCATGTGCTCGTTGAAGGAAAGCTTCAACTGTATCGACTAGGCGGTGGAGTTGAGTTGGCTCATCTCCCAATTCTGGTTCTCCAGGCACAATGGAGATTGCATAGATGGATGTAGGGCCTGTTGTACCCCTCGGAGTTTAGTCTCAATTCGATCATACATATCCTCTTGCTTTGATTCTTTTTTCTCTGCTATTTCTAGTGAAGCATCTTTCATGGTTTCTATGAGGAAGTTGAATTCAATGGAGGTGAGGATGGTCTGCATCTTGGTCATGGTGGCCTTCGATTACTTCTGATAGGAAGGTTTTGGAGGTGAACCTTTCCTCTTCTTCAGGGGATCAACCTCGTCTCCTTTATTATGTGCGACTTCTTTGCCATCGAACTCTTCACCATCACCTCCTTTCTCTGGTGATATGGAAGCAGTCTTCACAGATGCGTTGTCTAATTCTTGGACTTCTTATCTCTTCTTTGTTTTTCTAGGTCCGGGTGTATCCTACACAATTTTTGGGTTGTCAATGTCAGATATATTTGTAGGGTCTGCTGGAATAAGGAGGTCCATCGACCAGTCCTTTTTGATCTCCTCCAAGTCCTCCTCTACCATCTTATAATAGGACTGAATTTGTTGCTTGTGTTCATCGATGTGCACTATGATGTAAATAAAATGTCGATCTACGTTGAGCTTCATCAAAGGCCTAAACCAATGTAGAGTGTTAGGAGTCATGTGAGGCTCGTACTGTATGGCTATCTTTAGCTAATTGTAGTAGGCATGAAAAACAACATTTGACTGCCATTGTTTATTCATGTCTCTTGAGTACCACAATGTACTGAACTTCACGACCAGTGGTTCAAAAGGCTCAATGTCGAGGAAGGTCATACCTTCCGGCATCTCCCAGGAAATAAATGCTATAAGGATCAAGAGCTAGCTGAAATGAAATTTGTATCCTTGATCATGTGCTTCTCTACAGTCAAGTTCAAACTAATTCACCAGGTACCTCACCCAGTTCATCTGAAGGCCTTCCGTGCACTTCCCTGCGAGGTTGACTACAAAACTAGTGACTTGGGTGGGTCAGTTCTTTTTCACTAACTTCCTTGCAATAAAATGACATGCGAGGCACACTACGCCACTTTGGATAGAAGATACCTTGTAGCCTCACATTCCCTTATCGACATCGTCGTAAGTTTCCTTGATCTTCTGTGCTAGGGTGCGATCCATGGCTTTTCCGGGTTAAAAATATTGTGGATCAGGTCTTTGCATAATCAACCCTGTGATCCGATTGATCAGCGTCAGATCAACTATTATACGATATTTTACCCACAAATAACCTCCATGGTAACAAGACAACAACATCTTGACACATGCATTCACCTTCTGGTGTCGTTCGAAGTGAGGAATCTTCATGACGTTCAGCAGGGTGGACTACGTGAGGTTCATAGTCCAAGACTAGGGGATTATCTTCAAATTCTTCCCCTTAGTTCTGGTTAGGTACTTATGTGGGGTGAGCATGTTATAGAATTTGCGATATCTAAGGTTGAAGTCACTAAACTTCAATGCTGCAATTTTGTCTTGGTCTGCTCGAACTGCGTGTATCCCTTTTGGGAGGTACGTCGTAACCAAGGTGTATTCGAAATCTATGGGCACACTGTCTTGATTTACTGTGTCGCTCAGGGGTGGAATATAGGCGGTTAATATGGTCAGGAGAAATTTGGCATTTGCTAGATCATCCTTGTGCTTGGTTCGCTTTTCATCAGATGGTCAGGATGGTCTGTCTCCGTGAGCAGTGGACAAAGAGGTTGGTAGTCCTCTCATCGACAATGCTTGTACACCTATAGAGATCAACATGACTCTTTCATTCATGAGGTCGATCATAAATTCTTCAACAGCTTTCTCTACAGTGCTCAACTCTTCCGACATACACACTTGGGGTTAACAATCTTGGGTTCGGGGAATAACTTAGACATAGTAATGGGATAGGGAGAAAGAGCACGATGATCACTGTGAAAAATCAACTTAGTCTGCAGGCTCAAATTCTCAGTTGGAAAAAGTGTTCTCGGTGCATGGCACGATGGGATAAATAGGAAACTCAGCAACGGGTTGCTTGCAATGACTATCAAGCCTTCATTAACTCTATTGTGTCCATTATGGCATGGTCCCAATGGTAGGATGGCTAGCTGTCTATCCATAAGTGTCTTTCTACCCATTCAGAGTGTTGGTATAATGGTTATAATGTCCCCAACGACTATATTTCTTTGCCATGGCGAAGTGCCATGTGTTGTTGCTCTGATATCCTGGTGAAGCTCCAATTTTTTGAATTTTCCTTCTGCAAGGTTCCCTCTGGAACCTTTTGCAACTTGTTGATCATAGCTCTCTTCTTACCTAGATTTCTATCCTTCTTCCTAGTGAGATTCGTCTCGGTAGGATTTTTTCCATTCTGATTTTTATCTTATTTTGTCATAAGTACTTCGTGTTGTTGAGATTCTTTCCTAAGATTCGAGGATGATCCTTCTTCTTTATTTAGAATAGGTACTTCAATCTTCTATGGGTCTCTGGTGTTAAATATCTTCGATCTGTTCTTATGTTCTTCAATCAAGTGTGTGATCCTTCTAGTCATGAATTCTTTTAACTCTTGCTTCTTATGCTCTAAAACTTCTTCTTATCCTTTCCTTCTGGCCTGATCTCTTTCAATCCAAGGTTTTCTTAGTAGCATGGTAAATGGGGCACTGCTCTCAATAAATTTAGTAATCTCAAAATATTCCTCTTTCAAAGTTCCATTGGCATTCATAGTTATCCACGTGAGCTTTCCACATAGGTTTATCATCTTTACTTTGAATAGTCCTATTCCTCCCAATGAAGGAATCATAGCAGGCCTCCCTATAGCTTCCCAAGTTCTCTCTGTCATGATATTCACTTATGTTTCCTCATATAGAACATAGTCAATGTCAAAGTCTCCTATTCTTGCTTCAAGGCATTCTTTTTATTTGAAGATCTCTGATAACCTGACACGTTAGTGGTCATTCAAGGTTTCTTCCATCTGTAGCAATACTTTTTCTGATTCTTTCTGGGATTCTGTCATAATCTTAGTTATATATTTGCCTTAGGTTTTTCTTGTCTCATGTTCATTCCTTTAAGCTTAAAAATCATTCTAGGACAATCCAATACTTCATGGTCCATAGCTTTACAACAAAGACAACTAGGTCTTCTCTTAGGGCATTCCTTAGCAAGATGTCTCAGTTTTCTGCAACTATAACAGAGTGTTAATCCTCTCTTTCTTTTAAATGATCCCCAACCTTTCTTGTACTGTGTGCTAGGATCATGGTAGATAACCCCAAACATTTATTTCTAGGGTCCTGCATACACTTATTAGTCCAAACATTCTTTCTATGCATAGTTATAACACATTTTCACTATTCTTATCAGATCTACTCATATCAAATATTCTTTCATCTATTAATACCCTAGTTTTCAAGCTAGGATAGAATCTATCAAAAATACCTAGATCCATACTGTTGAAACAAAAATTTCCACTTATCTTACTTCTACAGAGAACAAAGCTTTAAGATCTAGAACTTTTCAATTTTCTTACCTTTATCAAAGCACAAATATTTTAGGTCTTGCCTCTTTTAATAAAAAAGTCTCACTTTTTCCTTTCTCCGAGCACAAAGCTTTCAAATATTACCTCTTTTTTATAGATCAGAATTATTTTCCTTAGCTTAGAGCTTGTCAAACTAAGTAGAGTACTGCGCACTAGAGCAACAGATCTACGCATAGAGCTTTCACAATGTCATTTGAGATCTTTGCAAAAATATTCTTCTTCCTTAGTCCCTAGCAATCATAGTTTCAGGTCCCAGCAACAGAACCATTTGTTGGCACAGGGGAAGACCTATGGTTCAATGCTACAATAGCGCACCAACAAAACCCTAACGACCATCCCTTTCGGAAACACTTGCGAAGTAGATGAAGTCTCACCCGAGGTAGAGGCAGGGATGGTTGCAAGACTCAAGCATATGCAACCTTAGCTGGGACACAGATCTGTGATTATAACACTTAATAAATCACTTAGCACTATTAGTTCATAATTATTTACACAATATCCACTTCGCAGATAAAACAGAGCATCGCAGCATTCACCTTGATCTAATGTATTTAATAACTTAGCATAAAGAAATGGATCAGATCTAGCATATTCAAGAACTAAGCACATTCACCTATATTAGATCTAACATCCATATTCATCATAAGCACAAAGCATAAACAGATCTATCTATCTATCTATATCAAGCACTTAGCAAATAACACATAAATACATCAGAACATCGCACAGAGAAGAATAACATAGTATTTATGTGGTTCACCCCCACCCTAGGGATAATTCCACCAACTCTTCTTCTTTATTAGCTTCAATCAGTCATCTACATGCACAAAGCCACAAAAACCCTACTCCTCATGTAACGATCCCCCGGTCGTCATCCAACCCACTGGTCGGGCAAATGCTACTGTGCGGAACAACATCATTCTGATACTTGATTGATAACATGAATTTAAATCAAATGAAACAAATTTGACTCAAAGTAAGCATAAGAATTACTACTAACACAAATATTCCATGGCATTAACAATAATTCATCTGCACAACAAAATACATGATAAAATATAAGCATCACAGGCATGCAAAACATAACATTTAACATAAGTTGATACTTATCTTTGAAACTGTGGTAATTCCACCAACCACGTGCAGGCCTTCCATGAACCTCCTAGCCTTAGACCACGCTGCTCATCAAGCTCAATAGTGGGTAACCCACGAGCTGGTACTAAGCTCCACCCCAAGGAAAGGAATCCTAGGCTAAGCTGAGGTTACAGGGAAAAAAGCACAGAACAACTGGAAGGATTCTTCCCAGGATGCCTTCTTATGCCCACTACTCATGGACTCTCATTCCCCACATGCCTGCTCCACTCGGGAGTATACACCTTCAAAATCATAGTCCATCGGTGCTTCACCTCCCTCTCTGGGTCTCGACAACAGGCCAGATCAGGAAGTCTTAGAGATTCGTAGCTAGTGTTGGACTCTCTCTGGGATAAAACCACTTCCCAACAAACTCTCTTTGGAAGAATACACATAAAAGAGGGAGGATTCTCTCCCAGGAACCACTTATGCCCACTGCCCATAGACTCTCCTTCCCCACATGCCTATCCCACCCCAGGAGTATACACCTTCTCTATCACCTAGACAGTCCTTCGGTTGCTAACCTCCCTTGCCTTGGGCTTCAGCAAAAGGATGGACCAGAAATCTCTGAGCTCTGTGGTAGCTATAGGGTTCCTTCCAGGAGCTCTCTCCTTCCTCCACGCACTCTCTCACCTAGAGAGATTCACTCACAGGATTAGTAAAACCCGCCTCTTCAATAACAATCACCTCCCTCACCTGGAGAGAGGTCACACACAGGCTCAGCATGAACTTACACTGGTCAGCAAGCCATGCACAGTTCAGCATTGCGTGGCCACAACAATCAACTCGGTATATAGTCACGGGCTTCCCAAACAGGTGACAGTCACATACTTTAACCCAACCAGCTCAACTATCATGGAATAGACTCACGGTTATGGTTTTCTCAGGGACGTGTGACCAATAATCCACGCAGGGGTCAACACAGGCTCGACGGTTCAGAACAGAGGGTGTACCGGCTTTCCCAGGGATCAACACAGACCTTTTCCCCAGTTTCAGAATTGCATGAGGGTATCTTGCAGAGGTTAGATAGGACTCATGTTCAGACGGTCGATGGTGGAATGGAGGAGGAACCCCCATCACGACTCAATTCAACAATTTTAACTGCATGCACTTGGGTTGACACTTGTCACCCATGAAATTGCATGCATTACATCAGCATGTGTTCCTTCCTATTTGGAAGTCACTTGTCATTCCAAAAGAACTTAGGATAAAATATATATTTCACATGGTCTTTTTGGAATAATATTAAAATATTATTCCCAAGGACTTAAGCCCCTAGGCTCAACACTTATCCCCTCTTCCCACTTTCCAGCCCCTAATCCCTTGCCCACTCTATGGAAGCCTAGTCCCCCATCACTCCTTCATTGTGGTCGGTTTGCACGTAGTGGTGTTTATAATTTTATTAATGTTCTGCATAGATAAATGTACAAAATTAGCCTCTTGGCCTTCAACACTTAGGCTCTCTAGCCTAATAATCACATAATCCCACCAACTTATATTAACTTGGCTCACCAGCCTATAAAACATAATTACAATTCATTTCATAAACATGATTTACAACAGGGTTTGGCCTTGGGGACATTACACCTCATAGGACAAGAGATCTGCGCACACCTCGCCAGATCCTCCTTCCCTGAGCTAGGTCTAGAACAAAGCCTTTCACAGTTTGTTACAACCACTTGCACCTAGCTCTACAAGATTCCCACAATATGCATAGAGCATATACAAACCAAACTTTCACTTAGCACTTAGCTTATCAACCTCACATCACATAGATGCCTATTGCCCCCTCCTTACATTGCCTAGACATCTATTTATACTTTACAAAATAGGCCTAAACATGGGTAAACCCATGGGCCAACATCCCATACCCATTACATATTCCCAAATCCCAAAAAGGACCCAAAAAGGGGCCAATATCCCACGATATCTGCTTCGTCTTGTGCTCCATCTTTGACAGGCTGTCGAAATCCCAAAATAGGTCAAAATTGACCAAGGATCTCCCAAAACTTAGTCAAGGGCCAACAAAATTATTCATGTCTGCACATACTTTCATGACCTCAACCATGCTAGTCCCAAAGACAACATACCAACCCCTTTCATTGACCAAATAATCAATGATTTTGCTTGCCACGAGGCACTATCCTTTATGGATGGCTTCTCCAGATACAATCAAATTCAAATCCACCCAACAGATCAATACAAAACCACTTTTACAACCCCTTTGGGTACCTTTTCTTATAGCGTCATGCCCTTTGGACTAAAAAATGTCAATGCTACTTTCCAATGGGCCATGACCTACATTTTTCATGATATTTCTCGCATCATTCTCTCTTACTTGGACGACCTCACTTCTCGATCCAAAAAGATAACTCAACAGTTAGACATCTTACACATCCTTTTTCAACGATGTTGCTAATATAATATTCACTTGAACCCCCTCAAGTGTGTCTTTTTTGTTACTATCGAATGCCTCCTCGGGTTCATTTTCTCCCAGCACAACATTACCATGGACCCCCTCAAGGTCCAAGCTATCACATAAATTCCATCACCTAATACTTTACACCAACTGCAGAGCCTACAAAGAAAAGCCAACTTTTTACGTCGCTTTGTCCCAGATTACACCACTCACGCACATGGTTTTCTCTGCTTACTACACCATGATATCCCATTTCGATGGGACGAACATGATCAAACATATTTTGATGATTTAAAATCCACCCTATATAATGCCCCTTTGATTAGTCTCCTAGACTATGATCGCAATTACATCCTCTACTTATCAGCCTCTGTTGTTTTAGTCACAAGAGTCCTCATCCAATTAAGGGATCATGGGCGTGAACATGTGATTTACTACATTAGTAAAAACCTTTCAATACCACCCTTAAAGTATAATCATGATGAAAAAATCGCGTTAGTAGTTTTCCTCGCAGTCAAAAACCTATGGCATTACATTATGCTTCGAACTACCAAGGTCATAGCAGACTCCAACCCCATGCGGTACTTGCTCAGTCGATGACAGATCAACGAAAACTTTTCTCGATGGATCATTATCCTTCAGGAACACGATCTAGAGTTTTGTACTCCCAAAATCAAGAAGTCTTTTGTATTAGCCGAACTCATTACATATTTTCCCTCAAATGCCAATGATTCCCCCATCAATGAGAATTTCCTCGATGAACACCTCTTCTTTATCTCATCAGACAACCCCTGGTAAGACGAATTTCTCATCTACCTTCGTACAAAAAATTTTGGTTCTCATATTTTTCGATATGACCTCCAATGCATTCACCATCAATATCCCTGATAGCTCCTCATTAGAGACATTCTTTACCGACGAGGGGTTGATACCATCCTTCGACGATGTCTTACCATCGATGAAGCCAACAAAGTCTTGAATGATTGCCACAACGACGCTTGCAGTGGTCACCTCTCGGGTATGTCCACCACCCAAAAACTCATATGAGAAAGATACTTCTGACCCACTTTGTTTCATGACTGCATCCACACTGTCAAGCGATGCAATAAATGCCATATTTATGCAAACAAATCATGACCTCCACCAACTCTTCTACACCCTATCATCACAGCTGACCCCTTTTGTAAATGGGGCATAGATTTCATGAGTTCCCATCCTCCATCTATTAATAGACACAAGTACATTGTCGTGGCAATGGATTATTTTACCAAATGGGCTGAATCCATGCCCACATTTAACAACACTGCTGACACATCAGCACGTTTTTTCTTCAAACATGTCATTACCTAGTTCAGAGACCCACAACAGTTAGTTTTTGATCATGGTAAATATTTTGAGAACAAGATCTTTGCAGAACTCTCCTCAAAATTAGGCTTCAACCATGATTTTGACTCCCCATACTACCCTCAATCCAACGTGTTGGGGTCCTATAATTATAGGCAACTCGATTCTTCGACTGTTGATTTGGCGTTTCTCTCGTGATGACGAAGTATGGCTTGGTTGATCCCATTTCCTCCCTCCATTCTTTTTGCTCGATCCCCCATCACCCTGTTGTATCCCTCATACACGCTACGCCCTCACTCCCTTTTCCTGTGGCCCCGTTGACCACCTCTCACCCATCACCCATCCATGAATAATCAGACTTACGATAGACAAAAATAACAATAAAATTAGTTAGATTAAATAAGTAATGTTAGTATAGTTAGAATAGGTTAAACTAGTTAATAAAGAACTAGTTAATAATTAATTATTTATTTATTAGTTAATTATTACTTAAGCTAAAAATCTAAGTTAACAATTAGGTTAGTTTAGTAACTAGGTTAGTCTTGTTAATTAATGTTAAATAAAACAATATAAAAACATTTAAATACAAACTTAAATAAACAAAAAATATAATATAAAATATAATACAAAAAAATAACATAATAAAACAAAAAAACAAACTAAATATAATAAATATATAATAAAACTAATATAAGAATTGTAATAAAAATACATAAAATATAATAAAAATAAACAAAACAAACAAAAATTAAACACAAAACAAATATATAATAATTAAAACAAAAAAAAAAACGTATATAAAACAAAGCACGTAATAAAAACTAAAAAAAAATTAAAAATTAAAAAACCTACATATCCTAAGTTTCTACCCCACCCAACTCCCGCTCACATTTGATACCTCACGCCCCTCCACTCACATTTAACAATAAATCAAACGGTCCATAAACTTTCCAGACCCCCCCCCCTCACCATCCGAGCTTTAACGAGAGGGGGGGTCCGGAATGAAGTAGTTTTTAAAACCTCTCCCCCTCCACGTGTCATCATCCCATTCCAGTGGACCCCCCCCAAAAAAAAAACCGCTTACCACCTCAGAGGGGGTCCGAAATACAAATTTTCATGAAAAAAAACCGCTTTCTTAATATTTTTGCCATTTTTACCCATTTCAGCATGTCTTCTTTCGAAACGGTTTCTGGGAAAACAGAGATGGATTTTAAAAATACGAGAGATTTTTTTTCTCAGCACGGGCTGAAGAACAAAAATTTCTCATTTTTTGCAATGGCGCTACGATCAGGGAGAATCAAATCCATCTTCGAGGCCCATTTTTCCAGATTCTCAATTTTTCATTACAGTCTCGATCTTGCAGGAGCTGTTACGACTAGCTGGGGATGAATTTAGCGAAAATGAAGGAGTTTTTTGTCCATCACATGCCCATCTACAATAACCTCCTTCCATTTTTTCCCAAGTATCATCATTCAATAGAAAAACACGTCTGTTCGGACCCCTTTTTCGCAGAAAACCGGTTCGTCTTTCATGGCAGAAAGCTCCAAATTTTGTGGGAGTGGTGGCTATTTTTGGCCGAGGTGGTTAAACCGAATTTCGAAACTTATTGGGATGGTATATCCTATTTATTCAACGGATTTTAATGTAAAAGGGTTTGACCTGTGAGGTTCCTTGCTGGACTGTGGGCTGTGTTTGGCCAGAGAACATTTTTTGTAATATTTAGATGATCAATCAGCAATGTGCATTTTTTCTTTTACAGGATTCCTGTGTGGATGTGTTGGTGGCATTCTTTCTTTGTTAAGTGTTTTCCTGTGATCATTACACTGGTTTTCATTTTCTCATTTTTAGAAGATAGTACAAAGAGAAGAATTTATTGGCAAATACTCTGCATCTATCCTTTTGATAATCTTTATGTTTTCTGCTAAAAAGCTTAGATAAGGAATTCTTACTTGCTCCTTGGCTTGGTTTTTTCTTCCTCAAGTTCTTCCTCAAATTGACACTATCAAAACTTAATTCAATCCAG
>JASDQU010947372.1:0-13626 GCA_032191745.1 Picea mariana
TGTATCCCTTCATTTGCTGGATAATAACAAAGGAAGGACCTGGCAATTTCTCTGGTGGACGTAGCCCACACTGGGTGAACCACGTATATCTGTGTCTCTCTTGTATTGTGTGTCTTCTGTGTTTTATTTCTGCATTTGTTTTATTTTATTGCTCCGCGGTCCTGTTTTTCTAACAGGAAATGTTACTATGCTTAGGAGTGGGGGAAGGGCTAAGCGTTGTTCACCTTTTTAAGAAGTCTATGTGAAAAAGATATATGATTTCTACCATGGAGAGATATACCATGAAACCACTCTTCTTTACAAAATTTATCAAGTTGTATATGTCATCAATTGTTAATAGTTGCATATCATGATGATGAAAGATGATCAATTATATTATATTTTAGTAATCTCATAACTGCTTTGTTCATGTGTAGATGATAAGTTTGGTACTACATCACAATTTTAGTTTCTGGACCTCTGCTCACGACCAATAAAAGGGAGAACTAATCAAAGAAATTGTATATCTTGATTGTTTGAAGAGAGAGGGGGATGTTCATAACTCAACAATTTTGTTCTATCCAATTATAAACTTCCTTTTCCACTACAAAGATTGGAACTCATCTAAGAAAATAACACCTCTTTGCTCAAGCATTCTTCGCTGCTGTTAGATTTCAATAAAAGCAATCAGAATGGATACTTCATTTGCAACCATCCTATCATCCACCTTGGCAGACATGAGCCTTACAATCCAATGACTTTGGCAATTACAAGTTTATTGTTGACTGTTGTGTAATTTTCAAACCTAATGAAGTGTCGGATGGAGTGTTTGATGAGGTACTATAACAAATATTGTAATCTGTAAGGGTGATTTACAATGCTTCAGGTAAATATCAACTGGAATCCAACTTAGAACATGGTTTAACATATGTGGTTTAACATATATAAATTCAGTTTAAATGGTTTAACATATATAATCTAATGTATTCAAGTTACTCTATGCATGATAAATATTTTGATCATAATGTCCAAGTCTTTGAGTTGGACATTGATCAAATCATTATTTCGAGTAGTAATGATTTTGAAGGTGGCATGCATAATCATTAATGATGGTGTTTGTTTCTCATTAATCCCAAGTAAAACCCACGATTTCAAACACTTGCTCGCATTTTCGATTTAGGGAAACAAAGTACTCCACATTTCCTCTATTTTTCCTCTGTTTTTCCTTTCCACCATGCCGAACCACCATGAGCTGTCCTCATATGCTAAATTGTTATCTATCCCTGAGTTCGCAACCTATAGAGAGATCTTTCTCCGCGCAGGATGGGGGAAATTCCTTGCCATTTTGCAGGGGCACAACGATGATGTTTCCCTCCAGTTCACCCTCAGGTTCGATGGCAATATTGCTCACATTGGGTCACTTTTTTGTTCAGTGTCTAAGGAGTCCATTGTTGTTGCCACAAAACTCCCACAATTTAAAGATAGATGGTTCAAGGGTTACCAATTCTCAGGACAGAGTTATAATCAAGTTTTTAAACCATAATATCAAACCATTTATGGGGATAAGGATTATTCCAAGGGTTGGATTAAAGATGAATTTCTTAACCCTCTGGTCGTCATCACCACCAGGTTAGTCACTTGTGAGGGTAAGTATTCCACCTTTAAGGCTTTCCATTTTAACGTCTTGGCTCACTTCCAGTTTGGTAAACCTTTGAATTTTTCATTTTACTTCTTGAAGAGTCTTGAGAAAATGTCCTCCTAGGTTCGTAAGATTGTGACAAACCCTAGCCATAACATATTCCATCACGGCCTTATCAAACTCTTGGTTGTCTCATAATTGAGGAAACAATATAGAACCTAGGATGATTTCCTTTACCAGTTTTTGAACCCTCACTTGATAGTTAAAACAACCAACAAATAAATTGATTTCAGTATTACTAATCCATCTCACTCTCACCCTCCTAAGTCGCAAATCCCTCCAATTAATCCTACTCCCTCATATGTTAAGAAGCCTAATAATCCTATTGATGATCCTTACTTGTCTTCCACTCTTATTGACTCTAAATAGAAGAAGCTATAGGACTCTTTTCACCATGATTTTCCTCCAATTCCTACAAAGAGGCGAGGTGCTAACAGGTTCAAAGGAAAACCATCTCGTAGGTGCACTCAAAGTATGGTTGGAAAGTTCAATAAAAAGCCTCCAATTACCTCAGACCCTATTCAATTATCCTCTGATCATGAGAGTCCTCATAAGAATCTTAAATAAGACTCTACAGGAGATTCTAAGCATTCCAAAGAAACTAAATCTAAATCTGCCATGCCTAATCTTCCTCAAGAGGCCACTATCACACCTTCTCCTAGAATTCATAAACCTTTTATAAAGTGTGACATGCCTTCCACATCCACTGATAAGCTTAAGCCTTCTAAAAAGTCTGCTCAGTCCCCAACTATTGAATAGTTAAAAAAATAAAATGCTCGGTTGATCCAACGTCTTGGAGAATATGAAACATTGGATAGTCATTTGAAAAATGACAACATCGTCCTACAAGCCAAGGTGAATTCTCTACAGCATTTGGTTGATGATATGACTACTACCAATCACAATTTAAGAATGAAGGTGAAGCATCAGAGGAGGCCTAAGCAGAAATCTCCAGGACATGAGGAGGACATGAGGAGGAAGCCCCTAAATGTTAATCCATCTCCTATCTCAAGGGTATAGTTATGTTTTTGCAATCCATTTTTCTTTGCAGAGGGACCTACAAAACCACAGGAGTGGGAGAGATGTTGACTCCATGTTTTGCCTACTTTTTGCCTACTATAAGTCTCTTTTTGTACATAACGACCATGTATTCCATATCCTCGTTTCCTTTCTTGAGCTTATTATCAGGTTATTTTCATCAAATTGATATGGAATACAAATAAGGTATGTGTTGAATTCAATTGATAGCTTAATATGATATTTACGTTTAGTTAAATGAATGTAATTGCTTAATACTTTTTATTTTGATTAAACAAGAAAAAATGTGATCCGTATCTTCATCCAAACCTTCATATGGTCCTTCCTCTAGCAACCTGAATGTTCAACAGACAAATCCGGACCTCCATTCGGCCCTTATTACGAAACTCAGAGTGCAACATATTTGGTCGTTAGCATACTTACAGGCGTTTTCGGGCAAAACTAGAACATGGTTTTTTTACCCATTATCCCCCTCTTGCTATGGCTCCTATTGTATTTCGATTTAGATAGTTAAATCTATCTCCTTTATTCAATCTACGGTTTTAAGACTCATTTCCTATTAATATAATAGTTAAACATTTTTCTGGTTTTGAGAGAGAGTCGACCCTTTCAGTGGTCGACCTCTGAGACTCTATATATACTTGAAGCCACAAAACACAAAGGGATGTCTATGATGATATAATTGTTATAATGTTGAAAGACTTGCCAGTGTTATATACATATTTCTAGTTTTTAATGAAATTTGAGTTGATGTGCTAAATTGTGATTGTTCTATAAGATGGAGTACGACTACTTGGGGGGCCCACCAATAGTTTGTGCATTCTTATTCTGTTGTACATTAAGATTTAACTAACTCTTTCTTTTGTAGGTCGCTCATTCAGACTATTTTTGTTAGTTACAGATGTCTTTCTAACTTTGTCACAACTGCATATATTCTCTTTTAATCATCGAAATTGTGTTTGAAAGTATATGCATCTTCTTTGTAGGTTGACCACTTGAAGAATTGTGTGTATTCCTTAAAATCTTGTTTATAACTCATTTAACTTGTATTGTGAATATTTTTAAGTTAACTCCTGCAAGACTGTACAATCATATCTTTGTGAATACCTTTCTAGTTTAAGTATGACAATGTGATTTCTGATTCTGACAAGAACTATGTGCAACATATTGATATTCCTTGAATGGAAAAATTTTCAGTAGATTGTTTAGTTTCCACTTTACATTTGTCTATAGAATTCAGTGTCGAATTCATTCCATTTGAAATAGCCATCATATTTATATTTCATCGTGATATAATTCACCATCGTAGAAACCACCATCATATTTAGATATCATCGTGATATAATTCACCATCATAGAAACCACCATCATATTTAGATATCATCGTGATATAATTCACCATCGTAGACATAGATAGATGATGTTATTTTCCTTCTTTAGCAGGAAAGTGTGAACTAGATAATATTGTTTCTTAGGATCAGTGTGAAAACTAGATGATGATGCTTATTTTCCTTATTGCAAAAGTAAAGATGATTTCTTAGTTTAGTTTTAAAAGCCATTTTAAAGTAGAATTCACTTAAAGTAATTGTTGTTGGAAAAGATAACTTATTCTCTTTGCATACTCACAGATTGTTGTTTATAAGTAGCTATGCATCTTAAATATATATATTTTTTTCTTGAAGTCTTTTACATCATCTTTTGAAAACAGAATTGTAGGTTGAAAGCGTAGTTCTGATCCCTAGGGTAGATTACTCTCCTTTGCTTGTTCAATTCACTTTTCAGACTTCATTCTAGTAGTAGGATTTAGTCATAGAATATGGTGGTAGGAATATATAAACAACTAGCTCTTGTTCTATCTTGACTCATACTATGTTACAACTCGAAGTTTACTTTCCATGGTCGATAATTTAATCAAGGGAAATTAGGTATATAATTTACCCATCAATGATCATTGTGTTGAGCTCAAAATTCTCATTCCTTAACTTCTTTATACCTTCATCGCTCTCCCTTAACTGCTAGAGCAAGTAGTCTTGGTACCAAGCTTTCTTCAGAACAAATGCTTGGTGTATGCCACACACAATTTTCCTTGTCCTTCCACTTGGTCAACTAGCTAAGCGATGAATGGAACCCAAAACAAATGCATAATGGTTTAATGTCATTGGAATAGGTGAGGGTTGGAGTTCAATGGACCAATGTTGGGCTCATTAATGTTGTGAGACTAGAATCTCCACCTAGAGTGATTTGAGGGTTTTGCTTCATTACTATTGTTGAATGCATTGGAGTTGGACATGGGATGAACCCTTCATTCGTCCATGCAGATCGTTTGACATGGGATTAGCCCTTCGGTCACATCATTTGACGATTCTCGCGCCCCTGTCACCCCATACAAGTGTTGACAATCTTTTGTGGCCATGGAAAAGGTCTGCACTATCTAGTCATTATGATGTTGGGTATCCCAAGGCTAGTCCCACTGGTCATATGGTCCTTGGATTCCTTCATTGGCTAAGTTGTCCACCATTTTGTTTGTTGAGCGCCTAACATGAGATGGGATTATAACTGGTATATGTTGAAGGAGGTGGTTTATCCTTTCGAGTGCAAGGGAAAGACACCAAATTTTTGATATTTTATGAAGGGGAATTTCGTACTCAAGGTGGGATACCATTGTAATTATCAGTTGACAATCACCTTCCACGACTAGTTTTGTGTAGTGCTATTTGATGGCTCTTTGGAGGACTTCCTCTAGCGCTTTGAGTTATGTTGCATTGTTACTATCCAGACCCATATTATCGGTGTAGGTTCTAAGAATTAGGCCCCTTTCATCTCATATTAAGCCTCCATATACTGCCTCTCTTGGGTTTCCCTTAGAGGCACCATCAAAATTTAATTTGAGAAATCCTTGAGGGGGATGGGACCAACTAGTAGGTGTTGAGTAGGAGCTTGTAGTGGATTTGGGAATAAATCTTGTATTTATGGGATCTATATTAAGAGCTGGAAAGATTTCTTTTTCATACTACGAGTTGTTCTAGTCTCACTCTGACCAGGGTTGAATGAAGAAGGTTTGTTATATTCCTTTGATTATTTGGGTCCATGCAAAGTTGGGGTTTAGCTGTTGGTATTTAATGATCCGATGATTCCTTTATTTCTAAATTTTCCAAAGAGTGAACCTTGGAAGAAGTTTCCAGACTCTATTAATGATTGGATTATTTGTAATGTCTGGAGGCCAAGCTTCAATGGTATACTTAATACTTTGGCGGTCCCTATTGAAGTGTTTGAAGATTGTTTCTCCTTGATCCCATAGAGTTTGAGTGAAGTGACAAAAGTTAAAGAGGTTCTCTATTGTTTCAGGATGATCCAGGCAAAGAGGGCATCTGGAAGGTCCTAGAAAACCTTTTTTAAGGAGATTGTCCTAAGTTAGGGTTCTTCCATGTGCTAAAAGCCAAAGAAAGGTTGAAATTTTAGGCCACAACTTTTGGAGCCAAATTTTCTCCCAGATCGGGTTTTTTGGGTTTTGATGATTGCCCATTGCATAATTATAAGATTCTTGGGTTGTAAAGTCGTCACTCATCATCTTGCCCCATCTCAAACAGTCCATTTTCTGAGTGGTTCTTATTTTCCTTGTGTTTAGGTTCTTCAGAAAGATTTGAAGTTTGTTAGGGTCCAGGGCATTATGTCAAAGATTGGAAGGAATCCATGTTCACAATTGAGGATGTTGCTCAGCCTGGTGCCAATAGTGAGAAACCATAGTTAGGTTGCAAGCGATCATTAAAGTCCTTATAGCTTGGAGATCAAAATTGTATCCCCACTTGGGTTGTTGTTTCTAAGCATAATCCCAGAAAGGGATTTTCTAGCATTTCTTATTTCCCAAAAGAAATGATTTAAAATGAGTTCTTTGTTTTTCCAATCTATATTCTAGATATTCAAACTAGTAGGAGTGTTGTTCATTCTGATGAGTTCAGTATATAGTATTGTTGGGGCATATTTTTGCTTCCATAGGCTCGCCCATTGGGAGTTGGGGTTATTGATCCATCTCCACTATAGTTTTTCTCCTAGAGCATGACCCTGTATCTCAGGATCTCGCAAACCCAGGCCTCTTTCTAGATTGGGAAAGCACACCTCGGCCCATGAAACAAGATCATGTTTGTGTCACTCCTTGTTTCCACCCCAGAGGAAGGTACGGTAAATATTCATGATTATTTTAAATATGTACTTTGGGGCTGCCAGGGCAGCAAACATGTACATCAACATAGCTTGAAGAACATATTTGACTAACACTAGTCTTCTTGGCAGGTTGAGAGATCAAAAAGTCCAACATTTCAGTTTCGTTTTCATTCTGGTTAAAAGTTCCTCCCAGGAGGCCTTCTTTAGAGAGTTGGCCACCAATGGAGCTCCTAAGTACTTTGAAGGAAGAGCACCAATGTGATATCCCAAAATCCTGGCTAGATTAGTTTGAATAGCAATTGGAGCATTTAAAAATAAAATATAGGATTTACCTTGGTTAATCGAGGTGCTTGAAGATTTTGTGAATTCTAGCAAGACTTGTTTTATTTCTTGAGCTTCTCTAGTTATCAGATTCCCCATTAGCATGTTGTCATTAGCAAATTTTTGGTGTGTGGTTGGTTGTTCTTCGCCCTAAAGAGTGAGTCTTTTCCAATTCCCATTTGTTGTATCTTCCTTGATTTCTCATCCCAACCTTTCCTCCATAAGGATAAAGAGGAATGGGGAGAGGGGATCTCCTTTTTTGATTCCTCTGGTCGAGGAGAAGGTGGGGGAGGGAGAGCCATTGATCGAAATGGAGAAGAAGGTTGAAGTGGTTAAATACATGATCCATTTGATCCAGGGAGAAGAGAAGTCAAAGGCAGAGAGAGTGTCGAGGATATAGTCCCAGCTAAGGCTATCAAAATCTTTAGACATATCCAATTTTATGAACATGCTTGGTTTTCTGGTGGCTTGCAGAGAGTGGACAAGCTCATGGGTTAGGATAATATTATCAAGGATTTTCCGCCCTTCCACGTAACCCTATTTCTGTTGTGAGAAATTTAGGGAGGGTAGCAAAGGTTTGAGACAATTGGCAATGATGTTGGCGAGGATTTTGTAAATAAAATTACAAAGGGCGATGGGTAATTGTTTATCATTGAAGATATTACCAAACTTTCTTTTGTTCCATAATTTGATTTTTTGTTTTAAATTTTTTAGGCATTGCTGAAACCTGTACATGGGAGATCCACTATGGATTGCGACCTCCTTCCACCATTGAGATATATTGTTTTGAAGAAGGGTCGTCCAACCATAATCGCTCCAATTGAAAGGGTCGATTGATAGGAGCATATTGAATATATAGGTCCAGAAAAATAGTTCAATGATTAGAGACATGGCAAGAGAGAATAGTAGCTTCAATGGATAATTTTTGAGAGATAAGGGATTCATATAGGAGGAATCTATCTAAACGTGAGTTGATTTGGTGCACTCTGCTTCTGTGGTTATTCCAGGTGAAAATGATATTTTTCAGTTTCTTAGTCTACAAGGTGAATTTGCAGATGGTTTCCTTGAAGAGATTAACTTCTGGCTCCAGTATAGGTGTTAGTCCTTAAAGTTGCACTTGACTAGGGAAAGCTAGGGCATCATCAAAGTATTGCAGTGGATTTTATAGATAAATGTATATTGGGTTTTGAAATTGGTTTGAAGGTTAAGCAGTGGGTAAAATAACAATATCAATCTCAAATAACAAGAACAAATTCATATCACACTTGCTTAGTATATGGTAGTCAACCCGATGAATTAGATAGCAAATTATAACATGAAAGAAAAAAATATGTAAGTTTCCAATTTGTCCACTCACATAGGAAATCCTTGATCCTAAATATCATTCAAGAACAAGAACACGCACTTAAACACAAATCAGGTTATGAACACACAATCATGGTTCATAGCTAAATCCTTAGATTTATAGAATTGATTGTTATAGGGGTTCTTTAATTATTATTAGGCATACTCCTGACTAATGAAGGAGAAGTCACTCATCATATACTCCTAACTCATGATGGAGAAGTCACTCTTCATGCCTAACTCATGAAGGAAAATTCACTCGTCATGCATTTATATTGGCACACGACAAAGTGCATTCAAAGTTAGAAGAGCCAATGTGAATCTCCTTTACAACTTGCATGCATCTCTGATCTATGGCACACACTCTTGAATTACTGATTAGGGGAATCAATGTGGGATATTAATGGCTTCGACCTTGAATTTCAATGTTACTAGTCTTGGAGGCTCTTGGTTTTATTGGGTCATTGAAGTTTCAAAGTCTTGTGAGGAATCTCTAGTTCATTTCTTCAACCCTTGGGACTTTGCATTCAAATTTTATCGGTGTTGCCTCTAGCTCTTTTGAGTTTGCAGGTAGCTTATGGCCTAGAAGTATTTGTGGTCCAAGTGGCGATGCAGGATTTTGTTCTAGACTCTTTGGTGAGTTCTTGACCATTTTGGGCTTCTTTCCTTTGTGTTCTAGGTTTGATTTTGCAGGTAGCTTATGGCCTAGAAGTATTTGTGGTCCAAGTGGCGATGCAAGATTTTGTTCTAGACTCTTTGGTGCGTTTTTAGTCATTTTGGGCTTCTTTCCTTTGGGTTCTAGGTTTGATTTCTCCTTTCCCAGGGGCATGCTTTTAGATATTTATAGATAGTTTCTTCTCTGTGGTTTTATGTTCCCTCTTCTCATTTGCTTTGGAAGGGAGATATTTGGTTTGTTTCATAGATTATTGGTTTGTCTATATTCTCAATTGAAGAATATTGCTTTTTGCCCTTAGGTTCTTCCCAACGACTTCCTACTCTTTAGCTCTCAGTTCTACCCTACTTCCTAGTTTGGTAAGAGTTTGGAGCACACACTTCGTGGATTATAAAGAGTTATAGAACACTAGATGGGCTCTTTAGTGCCATGAGGAAATTCTGGATCGACATGAAAATCAGAAGTCTTTATGGGGATTTTATTACAATAGAAAAAGTATATAACTGCTCTTGAATCTAAATTGGTTGAACTTCGACGAGTTATGGGTGAATTGGTCAAGCAAAGGAAAACTGGTGTGGGTTCCTTGGATCACCACTCAACGTCAAAGCCAAAATGGTGTGGATTCCTTAACTCACCACTCAACATCAAAGCCCAATTATCTAGCTAATACTCAGCTTATAATCTCACAAGAGCAACAACCCTAACAAAGATATCCAATAATCCAATTGATATTCAAAGTTGATAACACTAGTTGTTTAACTTTCTTAGTCATATTTTATTATGTTTTTTAAAGTCTTTAAATTTCTAAAAATATACTATAAAATCTACACTCATTCATTTTGATAAGACCACTCTTTACCTAAAATATTATCAAACTTATAATTTCATGTTGACATGTATTTATCCATGGGTATGCAAATTCAATTACAAACCCATATTAATTTCTTATTAAAAAATGTTGTTTTATATATATTTTAACTTTTAAAGATTAATAATAATAACATAAAAAAAAATAATATACTTTTTTAATTAATAATAATAACATGCGAAAATGACATATTTTTAAAAATTATTATTTATATATAAATTAACTTTTTTTATTATTTTTATCCAATAACTTTGTTACTCATTTTTTTTTTTTAATTATTTTTTATAATTTTTTAGTGTAACCTTTGTACTATAATTTTTTGTTTAATATTTTTTTTTCTTCACTTGTTTTTTTTTTACTATTTTCTATAAAAAATTTGTTATTTTTTCGTGTAACATTTTACTATTATTTTTTATTTAATTTTTTTTTGGCATATCTCTTGATTTGTTTTTTGGTGAAACCTTTTTTCCATAAATTTTTCTTTAATCATTCTTTTTCTCATATCTAATGTGTGGAAGCTTTTATTTTATCTCGTCGTGTACCTTAGGTCTTTTTCCAAGGCTCGAACTTGAATTAAATATGATTGCTCCCATTTAACATCTTCTTTACACCTTTAAAAGTGGGAAGCATTTAATGCTTTATCCTCTTTACTCATTTCCGATGGAATATATACGACCTTTTAAATTTGAAATCATAACTTTGAAATTAATGTCGAGGTGGAGAACGGAATGAAATCGTTATTTTGTTTTTGAAATATGTGGATCTGGACAGAGATGGTCAAATGGAGTTGTCACTTCAGGTTTCGGAAAAGTGCGTTTGGAGATTTGTTACAGTAAAAGGTTTCCGGGAAAAGTATTGTTTTTTGAGACTATTTCTCTGCAGTTAGTGTAAAATTCTTTTCATGGTGTGATGTTCAATATTTAGTACGCAGTGACCGTTTTTTTTAATCAAAATAAGGATAAAGGACTTTTGTCGGAAAAAATAGAAATTCAATGCATTATCTTATCAATATTTTGTAAAACTTATAACGTTTAGATATACTTTAAATTTTTTAGGTTTTTTTTTTATTTTCTGCTAAATATCATATTTAGCAAGATAATTATTTATAAAAAAAAATTCCAAAAGAATTTTTTTCATTATATTGAAAATATAATTGTATACATAAGCTGGCCCTTTTTTAAGACATGACCATAATAAGTTATGTGAAATACAATCAAGCTTTTCGGTGAAGGTTGAAAATCTTTACGTGAGAAAATTTTGAGATTACAAAAGGGGAATGCCCAAAAAGCTCCCTCCAAAATACAAAAAAACACTGCCACAAAGAGACATTCTCTTGTCGCATGGAAATACAGCTTTCTGCTAAACTAGGAATGCACTAAAATATTGTAAAACATCTGGTAGGGCCTTTATTGCCTTCTTCCCACTGTGTGAAAAAGATTTTACCAAGTTGATCCTTGAGTGCTTTCATTGATAGTTCGTTAGCCTCCTTGTTGAATTCTCGGTAGGTATGGGTAAAAGTGATAGCTCTAAAAAGTGTGCTTGAGTCTCTTATCTTTTTCTTCCAGCCATCTAAAGCGATGATCTGAAGTCTCCCATTGCCATTGCACCAATCTATAATGATTTTTGAATCTCCAATAATCTGCAATTCTGTGAGATGTAATCTTGTAGCAAGTAACAGTGTTGCCCAAACACCAAGTAACTCAACCCTATTGTTTGAGCCAGGTTCAGAATTGAAAGACCACTTATACACCGTGGACTCACTAATCTTAATTACCCCCCCTGCTCCACATTATAATCCACCTGATGAAGAAGCTCCATCAAACCAGCCCACCTGAAACTTCGCCAGAAGAGGACGCTAAACCCGACACTTTGTATGCCCAATTTGAGTTGTTGCATGATTATTTAAAAACCCCAAGGTCTTATAAACCACTTCATTGATGGAAAGTGTCCCGTTTTCAAAAATTGCCTTATTGCGTTCCATCCATATATGCCAACAAATGATAGCTGGCAGAGTAGTCAATGCAGGAGTCTAAGAAAACCACTTGTCATAGCAGTCTTTTACAGAAATTCTATCCCAAATCAATTTCTTCTTTAAAACATTAGATATAAGTTGTGACACTTGTGTTGTGAAATAGCAATAGATGAATAAATGGTTAATTGTCTCAAGCCCTTTGGTACACATGATACAATAACTTGGGCCTTCCCACCCCTTAGTCGCTAAATTTTCCCAGGTAAGTATCTTGTTTTCCAAAGTGAGCCAAGTGAAAAGTTTGAGTTTCATGGCTACTTTCCATTTCCACATAGATTTCCTCCAACCCCCTATCGTATGTTGCCAATTTATCTCCGCTACAGCTCTGTAGACATTTTTGACTGATAGTATCCCCAACTTATCACCACCCACCCATTTAAATTCATCCTCCCTGTCCTGTAGATGAATACAGACACCTAATAAAACACTACAAAAGTCGTCCCATTCTTTATCTAGAACTCCGGAGAGTCCAATTTCATTACTATCTTTCCAGTATGAGTCTAAATAAGCTGGCCCGGCTGCACTGCGTGCCTGATATAAGAAGGTGATATCTCTCTGCTTTAAAGCTCTTAGAAGTTGCGACAATAGGGATTGCCTTCCCAGACCAAGAAGCATGTCCCTTCCTAACAAGATCGCCTTACCAAATCCCGAGCTCCAGCATAGCTAGTGGGCAATAAGAGGTAGGGATTTGAGAAGACTTTTCCAGGTCTATGATGTCGACGCCAAGGTGCAAGTAGCCGTTCTTAACCAAGTGGCCACTGAGACATAAGGAAAATACTTGTCCTTAATAATTGTGTGCCAAATGCCTATCTTCGTCAACACTCTCCACAGTTTGTTTGTCACTAATGATTTGTTGAAGAGAAAAAGATTTCTCGGACCCCAACCCCCAAGTTTCTTAGGTTTATCTATCGCCTCCCATCTGCAGAGGTGCATTCTTTTTCTATTACTGCAGCCATACCATAAAAAGGAGTAAATTCGCTGACGAATCTTAAATAAAACCAAATTCAAGACTGCTGCCAAATTCATCCAGTAGACTGGTTGGCTTTCCACTACCACTTTTATAAGGACAAATCGCCCTCCAAGTGTAAACCATCTATTGCACCAATGATCAATTGTAACGCCATGTTTCCCCCAGTCTGTAAATATATCTTTATTGGCCAGGGACTATGGAAAACTCAAAGTGTGAATGTTTGGTTTGATGGACCTTTGTATGAAAGGTCGATGAATGTAAATCCTGTCATTTTAATAGATAATGGAAATGTGTTGCATAACTGCTGAGAAGGGGATGTGCTAAGAAATACCATGATTGCTAATGAAAAGGTGGTGGAGGGGACCCAGAATGGTTTTGTTAACCTCCACCGAACCAGTACCATGCTGGAATTAATTTGATCAGATCAGAACAACCCTCTGACCAAGAATAAATTCCCGTTGGGCTACTAGGTGGGAAGGCCTCCTCAAGAGTTAATGAGGGATGGGGCAGACTGCCCATCGGTAAGTCTTTCGGACCTAACCATGGA
>JASDQU010947372.1:13646-24487 GCA_032191745.1 Picea mariana
GCAACAACCCTAACAAAGATATCCAATAATCCAATTGATATTCAAAGTTGATAACACTAGTTGTTTAACTTTCTTAGTCATATTTTATTATGTTTTTTAAAGTCTTTAAATTTCTAAAAATATACTATAAAATCTACACTCATTCATTTTGATAAGACCACTCTTTACCTAAAATATTATCAAACTTATAATTTCATGTTGACATGTATTTATCCATGGGTATGCAAATTCAATTACAAACCCATATTAATTTCTTATTAAAAAATGTTGTTTTATATATATTTTAACTTTTAAAGATTAATAATAATAACATAAAAAAAAATAATATACTTTTTTAATTAATAATAATAACATGCGAAAATGACATATTTTTAAAAATTATTATTTATATATAAATTAACTTTTTTTATTATTTTTATCCAATAACTTTGTTACTCATTTTTTTTTTTTAATTATTTTTTATAATTTTTTAGTGTAACCTTTGTACTATAATTTTTTGTTTAATATTTTTTTTTCTTCACTTGTTTTTTTTTTACTATTTTCTATAAAAAATTTGTTATTTTTTCGTGTAACATTTTACTATTATTTTTTATTTAATTTTTTTTTGGCATATCTCTTGATTTGTTTTTTGGTGAAACCTTTTTTCCATAAATTTTTCTTTAATCATTCTTTTTCTCATATCTAATGTGTGGAAGCTTTTATTTTATCTCGTCGTGTACCTTAGGTCTTTTTCCAAGGCTCGAACTTGAATTAAATATGATTGCTCCCATTTAACATCTTCTTTACACCTTTAAAAGTGGGAAGCATTTAATGCTTTATCCTCTTTACTCATTTCCGATGGAATATATACGACCTTTTAAATTTGAAATCATAACTTTGAAATTAATGTCGAGGTGGAGAACGGAATGAAATCGTTATTTTGTTTTTGAAATATGTGGATCTGGACAGAGATGGTCAAATGGAGTTGTCACTTCAGGTTTCGGAAAAGTGCGTTTGGAGATTTGTTACAGTAAAAGGTTTCCGGGAAAAGTATTGTTTTTTGAGACTATTTCTCTGCAGTTAGTGTAAAATTCTTTTCATGGTGTGATGTTCAATATTTAGTACGCAGTGACCGTTTTTTTTAATCAAAATAAGGATAAAGGACTTTTGTCGGAAAAAATAGAAATTCAATGCATTATCTTATCAATATTTTGTAAAACTTATAACGTTTAGATATACTTTAAATTTTTTAGGTTTTTTTTTTATTTTCTGCTAAATATCATATTTAGCAAGATAATTATTTATAAAAAAAAATTCCAAAAGAATTTTTTTCATTATATTGAAAATATAATTGTATACATAAGCTGGCCCTTTTTTAAGACATGACCATAATAAGTTATGTGAAATACAATCAAGCTTTTCGGTGAAGGTTGAAAATCTTTACGTGAGAAAATTTTGAGATTACAAAAGGGGAATGCCCAAAAAGCTCCCTCCAAAATACAAAAAAACACTGCCACAAAGAGACATTCTCTTGTCGCATGGAAATACAGCTTTCTGCTAAACTAGGAATGCACTAAAATATTGTAAAACATCTGGTAGGGCCTTTATTGCCTTCTTCCCACTGTGTGAAAAAGATTTTACCAAGTTGATCCTTGAGTGCTTTCATTGATAGTTCGTTAGCCTCCTTGTTGAATTCTCGGTAGGTATGGGTAAAAGTGATAGCTCTAAAAAGTGTGCTTGAGTCTCTTATCTTTTTCTTCCAGCCATCTAAAGCGATGATCTGAAGTCTCCCATTGCCATTGCACCAATCTATAATGATTTTTGAATCTCCAATAATCTGCAATTCTGTGAGATGTAATCTTGTAGCAAGTAACAGTGTTGCCCAAACACCAAGTAACTCAACCCTATTGTTTGAGCCAGGTTCAGAATTGAAAGACCACTTATACACCGTGGACTCACTAATCTTAATTACCCCCCCTGCTCCACATTATAATCCACCTGATGAAGAAGCTCCATCAAACCAGCCCACCTGAAACTTCGCCAGAAGAGGACGCTAAACCCGACACTTTGTATGCCCAATTTGAGTTGTTGCATGATTATTTAAAAACCCCAAGGTCTTATAAACCACTTCATTGATGGAAAGTGTCCCGTTTTCAAAAATTGCCTTATTGCGTTCCATCCATATATGCCAACAAATGATAGCTGGCAGAGTAGTCAATGCAGGAGTCTAAGAAAACCACTTGTCATAGCAGTCTTTTACAGAAATTCTATCCCAAATCAATTTCTTCTTTAAAACATTAGATATAAGTTGTGACACTTGTGTTGTGAAATAGCAATAGATGAATAAATGGTTAATTGTCTCAAGCCCTTTGGTACACATGATACAATAACTTGGGCCTTCCCACCCCTTAGTCGCTAAATTTTCCCAGGTAAGTATCTTGTTTTCCAAAGTGAGCCAAGTGAAAAGTTTGAGTTTCATGGCTACTTTCCATTTCCACATAGATTTCCTCCAACCCCCTATCGTATGTTGCCAATTTATCTCCGCTACAGCTCTGTAGACATTTTTGACTGATAGTATCCCCAACTTATCACCACCCACCCATTTAAATTCATCCTCCCTGTCCTGTAGATGAATACAGACACCTAATAAAACACTACAAAAGTCGTCCCATTCTTTATCTAGAACTCCGGAGAGTCCAATTTCATTACTATCTTTCCAGTATGAGTCTAAATAAGCTGGCCCGGCTGCACTGCGTGCCTGATATAAGAAGGTGATATCTCTCTGCTTTAAAGCTCTTAGAAGTTGCGACAATAGGGATTGCCTTCCCAGACCAAGAAGCATGTCCCTTCCTAACAAGATCGCCTTACCAAATCCCGAGCTCCAGCATAGCTAGTGGGCAATAAGAGGTAGGGATTTGAGAAGACTTTTCCAGGTCTATGATGTCGACGCCAAGGTGCAAGTAGCCGTTCTTAACCAAGTGGCCACTGAGACATAAGGAAAATACTTGTCCTTAATAATTGTGTGCCAAATGCCTATCTTCGTCAACACTCTCCACAGTTTGTTTGTCACTAATGATTTGTTGAAGAGAAAAAGATTTCTCGGACCCCAACCCCCAAGTTTCTTAGGTTTATCTATCGCCTCCCATCTGCAGAGGTGCATTCTTTTTCTATTACTGCAGCCATACCATAAAAAGGAGTAAATTCGCTGACGAATCTTAAATAAAACCAAATTCAAGACTGCTGCCAAATTCATCCAGTAGACTGGTTGGCTTTCCACTACCACTTTTATAAGGACAAATCGCCCTCCAAGTGTAAACCATCTATTGCACCAATGATCAATTGTAACGCCATGTTTCCCCCAGTCTGTAAATATATCTTTATTGGCCAGGGACTATGGAAAACTCAAAGTGTGAATGTTTGGTTTGATGGACCTTTGTATGAAAGGTCGATGAATGTAAATCCTGTCATTTTAATAGATAATGGAAATGTGTTGCATAACTGCTGAGAAGGGGATGTGCTAAGAAATACCATGATTGCTAATGAAAAGGTGGTGGAGGGGACCCAGAATGGTTTTGTTAACCTCCACCGAACCAGTACCATGCTGGAATTAATTTGATCAGATCAGAACAACCCTCTGACCAAGAATAAATTCCCGTTGGGCTACTAGGTGGGAAGGCCTCCTCAAGAGTTAATGAGGGATGGGGCAGACTGCCCATCGGTAAGTCTTTCGGACCTAACCATGGACTGGGGGATTCAAGCCACACACAATCTTGCCGAGGGAGGCAAGGAAGGAAGCGTGGTGGATAGAGGGGGGGGAATGTAGGGACGAGAGCGGAAACTCTCGGGTCCGAGGAAGGATTGAAAGAGAAAAGTCAGTTCTGATCACAGGGAATAGAGACTGAGTCAGGAGAAGGAGAGTAACCTTCGTCCTTGTCTATTCCTATATAGGGATAAGGAGAGTAACCTTCGTCCCTAACTTCCATTGAGATGGAAGTGAGAGATTGAATCTCAAAGCATCGTGGCCTAAGCTCGGGGGTGGCCAGTGATAAAACCATTGGGAGTGGCTGAGCCTATGGTTGGGTGGAATTGAGCACCCCTCTCAGCAGTCTCGTCCTGCCTTATGGTTCTAATAAGTGTTTCTTTCATGCTTTGTGCTTCAACTGGAAATAATGAGTGCATACTTATATTTATACGCCTATAACTGGTTTTTGTATTGAATGATTTAGTTAAAAGTATGCATTCGTCCCTTGAGGAATTTTATATCTGCTTGATTTTTCATTATGCTCTAGTTTAATTCCTCGGGAATACTCTTCCCAGAGAATTTCATCACCGTCTTAGAGTCGAGTGAGTACTTCCCTGATTTCGGGGGGGGGGTAGAACACCGCAGACACTATGAGGACGGAGTCTATTAAGCTCAGGAGAGGTAGTGCAGGTATATACCGAGTCTCTACAAGGTGGGCAGAGACCGAGACCATCTTAAGACTTAAATTCGAGGAACGAATGTAAGGAGTGCATGGAAGAATGCTTCCAAGCGTTACGTTCAAGAGAAGGAGTGAAAACCCTTAAGCCTTTTAGAGCCAATGAATCTCATGAAGAATAGTAAGGTTCAAGTATCGAAAGGTAATATCCTTTTGTTTAGGAGATGAACGGATGAGATTCTTTTGGGAGGACCCAGGGTCTATCGCGATTGTTTTATTTGAAGAAGGGGAGAAGGTGTCAACGCCTCAACCCCTTCAGTCTTCTCAAGATCGCACATCGGGAGATTCACACGTTGGTGTGACTAAACTCCCGAAACCCAAAATTGCGACGTGCTTTGGACCGTAGATCTAAGGATCTATCGGGACCATCCTTGACTGTCGGATTGGCGAGATCGAGGATTCGCACATTGAGAGATTCACACATTGGCGCAACTAAACTCCCGAAACCCGAAGTTGCGATGTACTCTGGTCTGTTGGATCAAGGAAGGTCATTGACTGTCGATCTAACACGAGCAGATTAACACAAGAGTATAAGGAAGTTGAAATTCCCTAAGAGCCAAGCTCAGAAGAGATAACCGCCTTTTCGAAGCACGGATGGGGTCCAAGAGGTGAACTTGTCCCAAGTTCATAAGCTTAGGAGGAGGAGCTATAGTGATCATTGGATCGATCATCATGAAAGATCTGGATCGTCGGATCACAGTCCAGACAACGAGGAGTGAGCGCAGAGGAGAACACATCTCAACCGTTCCATCTGAGCGTAAAAGAATCGTAGCCGCCAAATCAAGGTAAAGTATACTAACTATAAGCCTTGAGGGTACACGAGAGGAACGGGTTCCAAAGTCCCAAAATCATCAGAACCGTCCATCCAGGAGGACACGTGGTGAGAGTTCAGCATTTCGCTGACTCACAACTCGGGGAAGTCAAAGGGTGGAGTTGTGAGAATTCGTGAAATGTGAACTCGCGATTTGATCACAGCCATCGATCGAAGGGAGAATTGGGACCGTTGATCTGTGGCGAGGAGATATCGACATTTCGGATATCGGGAAAAGGGAGGTGAGGGACCCTCCAACTTCGCAAAACATGAAGTCCCGATAAGCGCTTGAGGTTGGGTACTGGGTCACAGCCGGTGGTGATATGGAGGAGGAGCTAGCAAGTGTTAGACCCCTTTTGGGAGATCAGAGACTGGGAGAGTTGAGGTGACTCACACGCAAGGACCCGATACGCGATTTCACGATGCACCTGTTAGTTAGGCTTGTGGTCACGGGTAGTGGTCACGTGGAGGGGGCTTCTGCCTAGTGCTAGTTCGCACGGGTGAATTCTTGTAAAGACCCGTGGGTTGGTTTCTTAGATATTCTAGTAGGAAACCAAAGAGCGGTTTTATCTCAGAAATTTTGAAGGTCCATCGACCAGGTTAGAGACCATGGAAGCTGGATTCGACTAATTGAGGAAAAGGAATTTTTTATTTATTTATGCCTCGTTGTGGGTGTGTTACAAATTGGTATCAGAGCATGGTTACAACACTTTCTCTACTTGGGCTCATGGAGAAGTTGCTTAAAAACTCTATTTGGAGTACTTTCAAAAGAGTGACACTCTACCTTACCTCTTTCTTAAAAAGGTCGGGTTAAAAAGGTTATTAAAGAAAAGAATGAAACTTTCTATTGTGTGTATGCATTTAAGAAATTGAACCGTGTATTGTTCATGAACTAATAAATTGTTAACTAACGATAAGTGTTTTTGTCAACACTCGAGTAGTCAGTGAATCACGGTAAAAATCCAAGACTAAAGGATGGTGACATGTCATGAAGTGGGGGATGTCTCCCACAATAGAGACGGAGAATATGATGAAAGGAGGGCGGTGGAAACCCCTCTAGATCTGGATGAAACTGTAAGGAGCCTTAGGGCCGAGTTACAGAGTTTCAAGGCTGACAAAGAGTGATTGATAAAGGAGCAAGAGAAACAAACTGAAATTAACACAGTCTTGCTACAGATCTTATCTGACATACAGAGGCAACTGCAGCACGAACCCGCAACCAGTCATGCGGACCGACGACACAAGAAGAGAAGTCGGAGTCCACCTGAGACCCGAAAACATGACTCCATAAGTGACCCCACTGGGAGAAGTACCGCGAAGAAGGTCCAACCTAGAGGCAGGGGACACTCATCGGGAGAGTCCTCTGGAAAGGAAGCTGACAACTTTGAAGGATCTTTTAGTAGCAGGGCCAACTCACATTCTCAGAGGAAAAGAAAGAAACATAAGCATTCCAAAACCCGTGGTCCTGAAGAGTTCAAGAAATACAAACCACCCTCTTTCGACGGAGAGATTAAGAAGGGAGAAGAGGTGGAAGCTTGACTGCTTGGTTTAAAGAAGTATTTCAGAGTCCATGACTACTCAGAAAAATTGAAGGCTCAAATAGCCATCTTCAACCTGAATGGAAAGACTTCCATATGGTGGGAAGACCTTAGGAATGTGAAAGGAGTCCATGAGAAGGACTTGTCATGGAAACAATTTGAGAAATACTTCAGGAAGCAATATCTATCAGAAAAATACATGGATGGGAAAAATAAGAAATTCTATGAACTTTGGTTAGGGCAACTCACCATAGAGGAATTTGTCAATAAATTCCTTGAACTACTGAGGTATGTGCCCTACATAAAAGATGAAAAAGCAAAAATGCAGTGGTTCATTAGTGGGTTACCTCAGACCTACCGGGATAGGATTGAGTTCGACGAACCAAGGACCTTAGAAGAAGATATCCAGAAGGCGAGGTATTGTTATGAATAGTTTGGAAGCAAGACAAGACCCCACGAGGACTGGAAGAGGAAGAATAGTTCGGGATTCTAGAAGAAAAGGTTTAACTCCTCAAGATTTAAGAACTATGGAAAATATTATAGGGGGAGCCTTCCTGCTAAAAGTGTATATCAACAAAATTTCCCCTCTCAAAGTGGAAATAAACCTTTTCAAACAGTCCCAACAAAGACTTATAACCTAAAGAAGGAACCCTTAAAATGTCAGGGTTGTGGAGAAAATCATAGATTGAGGGACTGCCCACACAGACAACAAAATAGTAAGGGGGTCTACAATATCCAATAAGCTACCACCGTCAATGATGTGGCTAGGAGCATGCCATGAACCTATGCAACTCTGGACAATAATCAAGCCGACCACCAAGCTTCAGTAGTGGAACTCGAAGGTATGATCGCCAACCATCTAGTTTCTATTTTAATTGACCCAGGTTCTAATTTGAGTTATGTGGCCCCTTAGGTTGTTGATAAGTGTAAACTACAACAAATTAGACATGTTAAACTGTGGGTGGTGCAATTATCCACTGGGACCAAAAGAAAGGTGGCAGAGGCCATACCAGCCTATCAATTCATCATGGGTGGATTCCCCACCCAAGCGACCCTTAACATAGTTCACCTGGGATCTTATGACCTATTGATTGGTATGGATTGGATGGATACTTATAAAACTAAAGTGGACTATTATCATAAAACTTTAGAATGTGTAAACGAAGAAGGGAGAAAGATGACCCTTCAAGGGATTCAGAAGCCTGACTCAGTGAGACAAATATCGACCCTTCAAATGAAGAAGTATTGCAGAAAAGGGTGTTGCTTATATGCAATACAGGTGTTGGAATCCATTGAGGATGAAAAACCAAACCTAAAGGAGCACCCCATATTAAGATAATACAAGGACGTGTTCCCCGAAGAAGTACCAGGCCTACCTCCGAGAAGGGATATTGATTTCTCGATAGAGCTTACACCAGGAGAAGTACCAACATATAGAACGCCATATAGGTTGAGCACGCTAGAGCTGGTTGAGCTCAAGCTATAGCTAAAGGATATGATGGAAAAAGGCTACATCCAATCTAGTGTATCTCCGTGGGGAGCACCCGTCCTGTTTGTGAAAAAGAAAGATGGCACACTCCGATTGTACATAGATTATAGACAACTCAATAAGACACCCATAAAGAACAAATACCCCTTACCCATAATTGATGACTTGTTTGACCAACTGGGAGGTGATACCATCTTCTCGAATATCGACTTGAGGTCTGGATACCACCAAGTCTGGATTAAGGATGAAGACATCCACAAAAAATCCTTCAGAACGAGGTATGGTCACTATGAATTTGTGGTGATGCCATTTGGGTTAACCAATGCCCCCGCCACTTTTATGTGCTTGATGAATAATGTACTCAACAAATTTATGGAAAAATTTGTATTGGTTTTCATTGATGATATCCTAATATACTCCAAAAACAAGGAGGAGCATGAGGAACATCTTAGACTTGTACTTCAAGTACTAAGAGAACATCAACTCTACGCTAAGTTTAGCAAGTGCGACTTCTTTCAAAATAATGTCCATTACTTAGGCCATGTCATTTCTAAGGAAGGGGTGGTAGTGGACCCCGATAAGATCAGATTTATTATGGAATGGCCTACCCCAAAGGATGTATCAGATATTAGATCCTTCATGGGCTTAGCCAGATACTATAGAAGGTTCATAAAAGGATTTTCCAAGATTGGTTGTCTAATCATTTCCCTTCAGAAAAAGGGGATCAAATTCAGTTGGACATCAAAATGTGAAGAAATATTTCAGGAACTGAAATACCTCCTGACCCATGCACTCGTGCTAAAGATTGCAGACCCGGATAATGATTTCCTCGTATGTACAAATGCATGCAAGGAAGGACTCAAAGGAGTCCTTATGCAAGAGGGACATGTAATTTCCTACGCGTCTCAGAAATTAAATGAACATGAGATCAATTATGTGACTCGTGACCTAGAGTTGGCTTCCATAGTACATGCTTTAAAAATGTGGAGGCACTACCTCCTGGGAAGGAGATTTGTGCTTATGATAGACCATTGTGGGTTGAGGCACTTGTTTGATCAACCAAAACTCAACGCCAAGCAAGCTAGGTGGATGGCTCTCCTAAGTGAATTTGATTTCGAAATCAAACACATAAAAGGAGAGGAAAATAGGGTGGTCAATGCCCTTAGTAGAAGTATAAAAACAATTCATCTGGAAACAGTAAGCACCTGTGAAACAAATGTCAGGGAAAGAATCAGAAATGCATAAGAGACAAATGCATTCTTTAAGACCGTGACCTCATACCTAAGACAAGAGCCTACCGAGCCGAAGTATGAAGGCTACCAAATGCTCAAGGAAGGGTTCCCGACTTACAAAAATAGATTGTATATTCTGAATTGTGACGACTTGAAGAGGTTCATAATGGATGAATTGTATAAGAGACCATATACTGGTCACCCAGGATATCAGAAGATGATCACGACCACTAGGAAACAATTCTATTGGCCTGGGCTAAAGAAATAAATAGCTAACTATTTAGCTAAGTGCCTATAATGCCAGTAAGTTAAGGCAGAGCATCGACATCCAGCAAGATTATTGCAGCCCCTACCGATCCCATAATGGAAATGGGAAACCATCTCCATGGATTTCATCACCGGATTACCAAAGTCAACCAAGCAATATGATGCCATCATGGTCGTTGTGGAAAAACTGAGTAAGTCTGCTCATTTCATTCATGTCAAATCAATTTGCAAGGCCATAGATATTTCCAACATCTTCATGAAGGAGATATTTAGACTACATGGCATGCCTAAGGAAATTTTATCTGACCGAGATACCAAGTTCACTTCAATTTTTTGGAAATCCCTAATGGTCGGCATGTAGACAAAATTTCTATTCAGTACATCTTATCACCTTCAAATTGATGGAAAGACAGAAAAAGTAAACCAAATAGTAGAGGACATGCTAAGGATGCATGTAATGCATCAGCCTAAGAAGTGGGAGGACTACCTACCATTGGTAGAGTTTGCCTACAACAACGATTATCAAGAATCCTTGAAGATGAGTCCTTTTCAAGACCTCTATGGTAGACAGTGAAAGATTCCAATCAGCTGGAGCAATCTAATGGACATAATTACAATCGGACCTGACATGCTGAAAGAAATGGAACATCAAGTGGTTCAGATAAGACAAAATCTAAATATCTCTCAGGATAGACAAAAACGTTACGCCGACAGAAAGAGAACTCCCTGAGAGTTCAAGACCGGAGACCATGTCTATCTCAGAGTTAGACCCAGGAAGATTTCCCTAAGAATGGGAGCCTGTGACAAGTTGGCACCTCGGTATTGTGGACCCTTTGAAGTCTTAGATAGAGTGGGACCGATAGCCTATAGGCTAGCACTTCCTCCCATTGTAAAGGCACATAATGTTTTTCATGTTTCATTATTGAAGAAATATGTACATGATGCTAATCATATAATTGACTGGTCTGTGATCCAAGTGGAGTCAGAGGGAGAATTCCTACCAAAACCCCAATGCATATTAGATAGGAAGGAAACCTCACTCAGGAA